>JXCR01045598.1:151480-163645 GCA_002079205.1 Phalaenopsis hybrid cultivar | reverse complement strand
CTATGTATTCTCCATTTCTTTTGCCTTAGTGAAATATTTGATTGATTCCCTCCCGTGGACGTAGATCCAGTTGGATCGAACCACGTAAACGATCTGTGTTTGCTTGTGTTCTTTTTCGTCTCATTTCTATGCCAGGAAGTACATATCTAACAACACTTAGAATATAATGTAGCAATAGATGCTGGTCAAGACTTAAGAGGCCTTGGAAGAGATCACGATGAAGCGATCCATGCCTGCTATGGAGGTCATTGGAAGAAATTAAAGCAGCATTGTTATTTGAATGTTTGTGAGTCTATGAGAGACTATAACTCATATTTACCATTAAGGGTATTTTTAACTGTAATGAAGTTTCAGTCATATTTCTTCAAATTAAAAAAAAAAAAACATTAGCAGGCATATTTCTTCAAATAGGTGCATTACAAGGCATATGAAGTCAAATTTCTCTCATTTGGTTGCTAGAATTTAAAATCATTATTTATGATTCTTTAATCATTGATGCAAGAGATTATTTTTAAATATAAATGAAAAATACATATATAATAAAAACGATATAATGTTTCAGCACTTCATACTNTAAAATCATTATTTATGATTCTTTAATCATTGATGCAAGAGATTATTTTTAAATATAAATGAAAAATACATAGAAAATAAAAACGATATAATGTTTCAGCACTTCATTCTTTTTTTTTCAGTTAAAGAAAGCTGCTGCATGGCTAAATTAAAAAGAAGATTTCTGTTGTTTAAAAATTCTGTCTTTTCCATTTTTAAAATTATTTTTGTACAATTGAAATACGTTAAACGTGATTTCCATTTTTAAACAGTTGCTTTCACTTGGAACGCACTTTATCATGCTTGCTTGTCCTTTTTTTTTTTGTTCTTTATTTTCCTGATCTAAAGAGAACAGTTTATTGTACCAAGCTTTCTGCTTGGAAACAGTTAGCAAAGAGAGAGGAGCTTCAGAAGGAGGAACTTAAGAAAGTGAAAGAGTACAAAGAGCACCTTCTTTTTATGAAAATGGAGGTGAATGCCACTTCACAATATAATCTTAAAGACACAGTTTAGCTGTCATGCGTAGTTTTCAATTATTTATTTTTATTAGGAACTATCAATAAAAACAGAAGAGATCGCTAAGCTACAGGAGAGGAGCATGGCATTGGCAAAAGAACTTGCTGCTCTCAAATTGTAAACACTGTTATTAAATGTGCAACATTGGTTAGACGAACCGTGAATTGAATTTCCTTCATGTTACTTGATATTTAGATTTGTTTTTGCTCTTTCTGTTTTGTACTTCAGGGCAACTGACATAAACTTGGAGGAAGAAGAAATGGTGAAGCTTGCTTCATTTGGACATGGAAGCAACACAGAGAATGCTTTAGATGTTTTGAAAAAGTCACTTGCTCTACGCAACAAGTAGGTTATGAGGAAGAGTAAAATCATTACTTCATGTTACCTATTTTCTTAACACTTAGAAGGATTGATTATTTGGCTGCTTTGAACTAATTTAATTTGTAAAAGCTTTATTTTCCATAAGAATTGGACTTTCAAGGTATGTTGCGTCAATTCATGTGCTGTAAAGTTTAGAGTTATTTGGCTTTCTAACAGGAATATCTGTTAATCATTATAGCTCATGGATTTATATGCTGACATTCTTCACAATTGGANTCGTTGTGGAGTGTATAAGCATGATCATGCATACCACTCTCAAATTTTATGTTAAGAAAAACATTTTTTTTTAATCACACATACATTATCTGAAGTTAATCACTGCATCAGATAGCCCCAAATAAATTATGTGGTAGAATATTATGCATAGCCACTGTAATTCATTGCTCATACCACTTCCAGGAGACACATACAGTTCGATTGNAAATGTCTTATTATAGACCTCTTAACTATGTGATTTCTTGTCGAATTGAGGTTTTTTTGAAGTCAAATTGAATAGATTTAGTGCAATTTGAAATCGGCTAGTGGCTCGTTATAGTAAATTTCGAGCCGAGCTAATTTGAAATTGAAACAGGTCGACTCGAAATGAGTTATTTATATTCATTTCAGCTTAGAATTAGCTTGTTTGGACTATAGCTTGAAAAATAACTAGCTCAAATTGAATTATTAGGATCAGCTTCAGCTCTAAATTGACTTGTGACTCGTTATATTCAATTTTACTTAGTATTATATATGATGTGCGCTAAAAGAACCATAGCGGTGGAGTAATGTATTATCATCTTAGTGTTTCAGGAGAATTCAGTACACACTCAGATGAAAAAAAACAATCAGTAATGACACCAAGAGTTTTTATGAGGAAAAAAACATGTAAGAGAAAAAAACCATGGGGCTTGACCCAGTTGTAAAAATTCGCTATATGCTGATGATTACTGAGACCCCTTGTCCCACAAACGGGAGATAGTTACTAGGTTTTCCAATTTACAACTTTGATTGAAGGCGTCCGGTCAGTGGTGGTTAATGATGATTCATGACGGTCAGCGGTGGTCGACAGGGATCAGCGAGTGTCGACGACGATCGACGAATGTCAACAATAATCTGCGGCGATAGGCGGTGGTCTAGGACAATCGATGATGACAGATTGTGGTGGACTTTAGCTCCTTTTCAAAGCTTTAAGTTCACTCTTAAGTCTCAAACTCCCCCCCTCATAAGAGGGATGAAATTCTATTTATAGTGTTATTAGTGAAATTAATGCAGAAATATGAACTATTTTAATTGGGCGGTCTAGAGAGCTTCCTTCTGTCCAACATTGAAAACCTAAACGTTGAAAAGAAGACAAATACCTCAAATCATTATCAAGATTTTTTTTTATGTGACTTCGGTTATATGAGATATAAATAACTATAGAGGTTTGTCTTTATATAGAACTAAAGAACCCAAGTAATATAAACTTTGTCTAATTTTTATATTAGGTAGGGGAACTTGTCAGTCATACAAAAAATGTTTGTAGACCAAATATATGTCATAAAACTTTTAGTTTATTTAATCGAGTCCGCTACCAAGTAATGTGTATATTCATCTAGATAAGTGCACTGCTTGTAGTGTTGCACTCAGTTACTTAAACTCTTAAAATGTATGAGATATTTTTAGTCTCATTTTTTAAATTAAAAATATGTTTTTCAAAATTATGCATATGTATATAATTAAAATTATTTTTCAAAATAAAAAAGCAACTGACTCTAAAATCCCGACCGAGAACCCGCGACCCGCGTTTCTTCTCCGATATTTTTCAAGCTTGCCCCTGGATTACACCTCGCGTTCATATTTTGCCCTTACCTCCCCCATGCAGCTTCTGCTTCCTCTGACCTAACATGTCGTTCTGGACATCATCTCCTTCTGGTATCACATTTCTCTATATTATATTTGAGAAATTGTCATTTCTCATGGATTTACACCGTATAACAAAATTTCCGTTCATATTTCTGGTATCGTTGTTTAACATACTTTTCATTCACGCACACACGCTCTAAAGTGAGGCAGTGAAATAAATAGCCTAAGAAAATTATTGTCATGACATATTATGTATAGTTACTAATACCCCTTGTAGCATATAATGAGAAAAATATAGTTACATCTTTGCCATCATTTTTATATTCACTACTATGAAACATATGTAACTATGGTCGGTTTGAGCATGCTCATGCAAACTGAATTGCAAATGTTATGCTTAGAAAAACATATTTTTCAATCATTCACACACTCTAAAGTGAGATAGTGAAATAGATTGCTTGAGAAAATTATTGTGATTACATGTTACACATAGCTACTGATATCCCTTGGGACATATAATGAGAAAATATTGTAAGAAATAGTAACATATCATCTTTTTCATCATTTTTATGCTCAATCCTAGGATATATATGTAGTTATGGTATGTTTGAGCATGCTCGTGCAAACCGAATTGTAAATGTTATGCTTAAAAAAACATATTTTTCAATCACACACACTCTCTAAAGTGGGGAAGTGAAATAAATAGCCTCAGAAAATTACTGTGATAACATATTATGCATGGATACTAACTGAGGCAACAGAACCCGCTGATAACATATTATGCATGGGGCGTATAATGAGAAAATATTGGAAGAAAAAATAATAAATCATCTTTGTCATCATTCTTATGCACATTGTTAGGAAACATTTGTAGTCATGGTCTATTTGCATACGCTCATGCAAATCAAATTGCAAATATTAGGTTTAAAAAAACATATTTTTCAATCACACACACACTCTCTGAAGTGAGGCTGTGAAATAAATAGTCTCAGAAAATTACTATGATGTCATATTATGCATAGATATTAACAATCCTGACGCATATAATGAGAAAATATTGTAAAAAAGGGCAACAAATCATCTTTGCCATTATTGTTTATGTTCACTGTTGGGAACATATGTAGTTGTGGTTTGTTTACGCATGCTCATGCAAATCGAATTGCAAATGTTAGGCTTAGAAAAACATATTTTTCAATCACACACACACCCACTCTGAAGCGAGATAGTGAAGTAGATAGTCTCAGAAACTTACTGTGATGACATATTATACATAAATACTAATATCACTTAGGGCATATAATGAGAAAATATTGTAAGAAAGGGCAATATATCATTTTTGTCATCATTTTTATGCTCGCTGCTGGAAAAAAATATGTAGTTGTGGTCTATTTGAGTGGTGTTATTGCGATGATATTGAGGTGTTTTTTAGTGGTAAAATNCAAATATCATTTCACTAGCATCTCTCCCATTGCTACAATAAAATGGATGGATCGGATCCTCCATTCGATTCATTATCTTTTACTATAACTAAATAGTAAATTAATTATGAAAAAATTATATAATGAAATATACTTGAATAAATTATATATTGTAATTTCATCGCTACAATGAAATTACATTATTTGTCGGTACTTGTCATCCTATGCTCATTTGGCGTGTATTTTTCTTAGGGTCATTTTGGGACAGCTGTTGATTATTTATAATCTCTTGATGAGCAGATTATTCTGATAATTTATAGATTATCAGAATAAGTTGGTTTGTTGTTTGGGACAGCTTATTCAAAACAGCTTACTGACAGCTGTTGTTGGATAAATAATTATTCTACCTCTATTTAGTGAAGTTGTTTGCAACATATCATAAGAAAGTGGCATATAACCATATATGCATGAGCAGTCCAAGCATTGTAATGGGATAAGAGTTTGATAAAGTGTCACTTCTTTATCGTGATGAGGAGGTCCAACCACAAAGTATCAGCTTTATAATTAGGAAGGATGCGAGAACAGAGACGGTGTAGAAGGGGCTCAAAAGTAATAAGCTGCGACGGAAAGCCGAACGTGGGGTGCAGGGAGAGGCGTAAAACCCTTCGAGTTATAATGTGATACCATACACACACGTGGAATGAACACCGACCTCAAAGTGCTAACCAAACAGTTCCGCGCGTTACGCCAACACCGAACGCAGCCATAAACTGCACCAAACAGACCCTTAGCAAATCATGACTTTATGCATGTGCTTCTCTCGNGACGGAAAGCCGAACGTGGGGTGCAGGGAGAGGCGTAAAACCCTTCGAGTTATAATGTGATACCATACACACGTGGAATGAACACCGACCCCAAAGTGCTAACCAAACAGTTCCGCGCGTTACGCGAACACCGAACGCAACCATAAACTGCACCAAACAGACCCTTAGCGAATCACGATTTTATGCATGTGCTTCTCTCATGATAAATCTACATGGAGCATAAGTGAGTGCACTTTCTTCTATTTTTTTTAATTTATTTGAGTTTTATTTTTTCACAAGTATTGAATTTTATGAATTTTTATTTTTCAACACTATTTTGACTTTTTTGTGGTCATTTTTTTATTGCTTTATTTTAAAAAATAATAATTATAAAAATTGAAATATATATTATTATACTTTTGTTTTAACATATGAAAGAGATAAATTTGGCTCAAATTACTTTAGAGAAAAATTTAAATTATTTTGAATTAAGAAATAAATTTACAAAGATGAAAATTATTTTAGGATCATAAAAATATTTTAAATTTATTTATAAAAATTTTGAATGTCTTTTTATAACATTTAATACAAAACTTATTAAATTTATACATTTTTTTTAAATTGACTCATAATTTTCTTAAAACTATATATATATATATATATATATATATAGTGAAAACTATTTAAATAAAGAGCCAAATTTGAATAAGGAACCATAGTTTCATATTTATAAAAGTGTCAAAATTTAATTGGCTGAGAGAGTTGATTTATTAAGGGTGTCATTTGGGATTATTTTAAAATTTTATTTTCTATTTTAAAATTTTATTTTATTTTTATTTTTACATGAAATATATCATATTTGATATTTAATAAAATATTTAATTATTTTTATAAATATTAAAAAAGCTTTTTGATATTTTGATTGTTTTTAAATCAAAATAATTTGTTTCTTTATCAAATTTCATTGATTTTTTTTTCTTGATTTTTATTTTTTCACCATAATTTGTTTTATTATATTCTTAGAAGTTGGTAGAGACTTTTCTCTCCAACTAAAAGACTCGGGTTCAAAGCATGCTCTAACCACTAATCACTAATCTCTAACCTAATTATCATTTAGGTTCATCTTACCCAAAAAAGAAGAAATCTTTAATGATTGTTAATTAATTGGTTTTATTAGATTTTATTTATTCAAACATTGTTGGAGTTAAAATTATGAATAAAAATGTCTTATTATAGACCTCTTAACTATGTGATTTCTTGTCGAATTGAGGTTTTTTTGAAGTCAAATTGAAGATTTAGTGCAATTTGAAATCGGCTAGTGGCTCGTTAAGTCGATTTCAAGTCGAGCTAACTTGAAATTGAAACAAGCCGACTCGAAATAAGTTATTTATATCCGTTTCAGCTTAGAATTAGCTCGTTTGCACTAGAGCTTGAAAAAATAACTAGCTCAAATTGAATTATTAGGATCAGCTTCAGCTCTAAATTGACTTGTGACTCGTTATATTCAATTTCACTTAGTATTATATATGATGTGTGCTAAAGTAAAGTGGTGGAGTAATGGATTATCGTCTTAGTGTTTCATGAGAATTCAGTACACACTCAGATGAAAGAAAACAACCAATAATGACACCAGAAGTTTTTATGAGGAAAAAAATCTGTAAGGGAAAAAGACCACGGGGCTTGACCCGGTTGTAAAAATTAGCTATATGTCGATGATTACTGGGACCTCTTTTCCCATAAATGAGAGATGGTTATTAGGTTTTTCAATTTACAACTTCGATTGAAGGCGTCCGGTCAGTGGTGGTTAATGGTGATCCATGACGGTCAACGGTGGTCGATAATAATCTGCGAGTGTCGACGACGATCGACGAATGTCAACGATAATCTGCGACGATCGGCGGTTGTCTGCGACAATCGATGATGACAGAGTGTGGTGGACTTTAGCTCCTTTTCAAAGCTTTAAATTCACTCTTAAGCCTCAAGCTCCCCCTCATAAGAGGGATGAAACTGACTCTAAAATTTCGACAGACAACCTGCGACCTGCGTTTCTTCTCCGATATTTTTCATGCTTGCCCATGGATTACACCCCGCGTTCATATTTTGCCCTTAACTCTCCCATGCAGCTTCTGCTTCCTCTGTTCTAACATGTTGTTCTGGACATCATCTCCTTCTGGTATCACATTTCTCTATAATCCATTTGAGAAATTTTCATTTCTCATGGATTTGCACTGTATAACAAAAACTTTCGTTCATATTTCTGGTATTGTTTTTTAACATACTTTTCATTCACGCACACACACTCTAAAGTGAGGCAGTGAAATATATAACCTTAAAAAATTATTGTTATGACATATTATGCATAGTTACTGATACCCCTTGTAGCATATAATGAGAAAAAATTGTAAGAAATGGCAACAAAACATCTTTGCCATCATTTTTATATTCACTACTATGAAACGTATGTAACTATGGTCGGTTTGAGCATGCTAATGCAAACCGAATTGAAAATGTTATGCTTAGAAAAACATATTTTTCAATCACACGCACACTCTAAAGTGAGACAGTGAAATAGATCGCTTAAGAAAATTACTGTGATTACATATTATGCATAGCTACTGATATCCCTTGGGGCATATAATGAGAAAACATTGTAAAAAAGAGTAACATATCATCTTTGTCATCATTTTTATGCTCAATCCTAAGAAACATATGTAGTTATGGTATGTTTGAGGATGCTCATGCAAACGGAATTGTAAATGTCATGCTTTAAAAACATATTTTTCAATCACGCACACACTCTAAAGTAGGGAAGTGAAATAAATAGCATCATAAAATTACTGTGATAACATATTATGCATGGGTACTGACTGAGGCAACGAAATCCGATGATAACATATTATGCATGGGGCGTATAATGAGAAAATATTGTAAGAAAAAACAATAAATCATATTTGTCATCATTCTTATGCACACTGTTAGGAAACATTTGTAGTTATGGTCTATTTGCACATGCTCATGCAAACCAAATTGCAAATATTAGGTTTAGAAAAGCATCTTTTTAATCACACACTCTCTGAAGTGAGGCTGTGAAATAAATAGTCTCAGAAAATTACTATTATGTCATATTATGCATAGGTATTAACAATTCTGATGCATATAATGAGAAATATTGTAAAAAAGGGCAACAAATCATCTTTTCCATTATTTTTTATGTTTACTGTTGGGAACATATGTAGCTGTGGTTTGTTTATGCATGCTCATGCAAATCGAATTACAAATGTTAGGCTTAGAAAAACATATTTTTCAATCACACACACACCCACTCTGAAGAGAGATAGTGAAGTAGATAGTCTCAGAAAATTACTGTGATGACATATTATACATAAATACTAATATCATTGGGGCATATAATGAGAAAATATTGTAAGAAAGGGCAATATATCATTTTTGTCATCATTTTTATGCTCACTGCTAGAAAAAATATGTAGTTGTGGTCTATTTGAGTGGCGTTATTGCGATGATATTGAGGTGTTTTTTAGTGGCAAAACAAAGTCATGATAACACTCCAATAATGACACAATATGACTACAATAATACAACAATAACACCTTACAACACATAGTTACTGATACCCCTTGGGGTATATAATGAGAAAACATTATAAGAATGGGCAACAAACCATCTTTACTATGATATTTATGCTCATTGGTAGGAAACATTTGTAGTTATGAACTGTTAGAACATACAAATGAGAAAATATTGTAAGAAAAGGTAACAGATCATGTTTGCTATCTTTTTTATGCTCACTGTTAGGAAATACATGCATCTATGTTATGTTTGAGTGTGCTCATGAGTACCTATTTTTCAAAACATTAGTTACTGATACCGCTTGAGACATATAAAGAGAAAATATTGTGAGAAAGGGTAAAATATCATAGTTGCCATTATTATTTATGTTCACTGGTAGGAAACATATGTCGTTGTGGAGTGTATAAGCATGATCATGCATACCACTCTCAAATTTTATGTTAAGAAAAACATTTTTTTTTTAATCACACATACATTATCTGAAGTTAATCACTGCATCAGATAGCCCCAAATAAATTATGTGGTAGAATATTATGCATAGCCACTGTAATTCATTGCTCATACCACTTCCAGGAGACACATACAGTTCGATTGCTTAACTGCTCTTATTTATGTTTATTTGTTTTTACTATCATAGTAATAAAATGACTAAAACCAAAGAGACTGGTGTGCCCGTATTGTGGGACAAAGAAACAAAAGTAATCTTCAGTGACATTTGTCTTATTGACATTAACCTGAGAAATATTATAAAAAATGTCAAGGAGAGTACAGAGAGAGAGAGTATGATCAGATGCAATCGAAGAACAAATGAGATCAATTAAAGNTTTTACTATCATAGTAATAAAATGACTAAAACCAAAGAGACTGGTGTGCCCGTATTGTGGGACAAAGAAACACAAGTAATCTTCTATGACATTTGTCTTATTGAAATCAACCTGAGAAATACTATAAAAAAATGTCAAGGAGGGTACAAAGACAGAGTATGGTCGGATGCAATCGAAAAACAAATGAGATCAATTAAAAAAATATTGAAAATTTTTTAAGGAATTGAAGCGAGAATCAATGGGCTTAGGTTGAGATCCGGTGAAACGAACCATTGATGCTCTAGAGGAGTGACTGACAGTCCATCATGTTCCACTGCCGACGTTGATAATGGATGAATACAATCACTCGAGGCCAGTGTAGCACGAGACATGCACCGTCTGCATGTTAAAAATAATATAATCATTATATTAATTATAATTTTAATTATTTTTTTATCTTTTGATATTTTGAATACTCACTCTTAAAAGAGGTGTATCTAATTTTGTATATTATTCTAAATAATATTTTTTGCCATTCTAAGAAACAATTCTCTCCATCGAATCCGCAGTGTTCCCGCGTTTAGCCCAATTTCACGGCTGTTGAAATATCCCGCTCGCCTCGCGGAGACAATATAACAGACTTATTGTATGCTTAAGCTAGCGCAGGGCACTTAAAAATGAGGAAAAATCTCCGTTCTTCAGAAACCCTAATGTAATCTGCGCTTGCAAATGGCCGATTTGATGAACTTCACCACCGCCAGCAGCGGCATGCAGAAGGCCATCTGCACTATCTGCTTCGAGGACCTCAAACCCATCACTGAGGATCTCCAAACCCTCCCCGTTTGCGGCCATGTCTTTCACGAGCTCTGGTAAACTGATCGCAAAACGCCTTCGCTTCCGTCCTGTCATGAACCTCTCTCGGTCGATCATTTTGCACTTCTTTTTTGTGTTTANCGAGCTCTGGTAAACTGATCGCAAAACGCCTTCTCTTCCGTCCTGTCATGAACCTCTCTCGGTCGATCATTTCGCACTTTTTTTTTTGTATTTCAGCATTCAGCAATGGCTGGAATACTGTCCGGCGGGGAAGAAGCCAACTTGCCCCGTCTGCAAGCAGTCATGTTCTCGCAAAAACCTCACTCGCCTCTACTTTCAGTCCACCGGTGATTCTACCCAGCTATCTTCATCATTGTCGACGCAGGGCCCTGCCAATGCTGATGCCAAAACCCTAGCTGAGGAGGTAAGGAGGCTGGAAATGAAGCTTGCGGCAATGACCACCGCGTCCGAGAATCAGCAAGCGCATCTCAAGAAATTGGAGGAGGAGGTACACGGATTACTACCATTTTTCATAGTCTCCCTAAGTTTCCCGTCTGTTAATTACGGAAAAGACAAGAGCTCATGCATGGTCTATGAGGATATAAAACTGCTAGTTGGCTTGAAAGGGGCTTGAGGGAGGTGAAAGAAAACACTNACGGATTACTACCATTTTTCATAGTCTCCCTAAGTTTCCCGTCTGTTAATTACGGAAAAGACAAGAGCTCATTCATGGTCTATGAGGATATAAATCTGCTATTTGGGTTGAAAGGGGCTTGAGGGAGGTGAAAGAAAACACATAGGTAAAAGATAATGGAAGCTGCGAAGCTTGCCCTAACCCTTCTTCAGCTAACTTTCTCAGCCTGTCTGGTTCATTGTCACATAAACTCAGGTGGAGAGTGCAATCTGAATATAGAATTATGATTAATTTAGTTTATCTCAAGTATGTATCAGATTTCTTGCTTGGTATGAGTCCATAAGGGGCTGTTTCAAAGCTGGTTTTAATTAGTGATTTATGCAGGATTAAGTGCAAATCCCGCCAAACAAAATGGACATTGTAAATCGNGCAATCTGAATATAGAATTATGATTAATTTAGTTTATCTCAAGTATGTATCAGATTTCTTGCTTGGTATGAGGCCATAAGGGGCTGTTTCAAAGCTGGTTTTAATTAGTGATTTATGCAGGCTTAAGTACAAATCCCGCCAAACAAAAGGGACATTGTAAATCACACCAAATTTCACATCTTTTTTGCCCCTAGTTTGGCACTAATTATCGTGTTTACTTAATCCAGGAGTTCTATCGATTTAGAAATTTAGCGAATTGAAATGTGTGAGAGGATGATGGGAGGAGAATTGCTGGTAGATGCCTTTGCATTTTTTTACTTGAACTAAATCTATACTTTTCTTATATCTTTGTTTGACTAGTGCAAACATATATTTCATCCTATTTAGTATCTAATATATTATAA
>JXCR01045598.1:126907-138957 GCA_002079205.1 Phalaenopsis hybrid cultivar | reverse complement strand
ATATATATATATATATATATATATATATATATATATATATATATATATATATATATATATATATATATATATATATATATATATATATATATATATATATATATAGTTATTTATTTATATGAAGTAGAAACGTCTGGAATTTGAACCTAGCATATGAATATATGTCTGACTCAATTGTCATCCCAAATTTGGACATGATTCAAATCAGATATGAACCCAGTTTGAATTGTATCCAAACTTCGGTTTGGAACATTGCTCGCTTCTTTATGTAGTTGCTCATTGGGGAAGGCATTTGGTTGTGAGTGAAGGAAAGTGGTATGGCTTATTATGATCATGAAATAGTTAGTAATGGTGTGGCTAGTGATGACAATGTAGTTGTGATCAGAAGGGAGAGGAGATTGATGATGAGCTGGTGGAAGAGGGAGATTGTGGAGATAAGAGTGAGAGGCAACAACAGATTAGGCACAAGTGAGATAGAATCCTTTGGATAAGCATTGGCCTTTGGTGAAGTGGCCATTGTTGATGGTGGATTTGGATTTAGCTTTGGTGATCGTGTTTCAAATGGAGCTAATGGCGTTCAAGTATAAGCGAGGCTTATCATTTTTATCAAGGGTTAGAATGAAGGCAACCATGCTTCTTGAGAGGCTAAAATCATGTTCAAACATTGATTGGAATTGGGATTGAAATAAGATTTAAATCGTGGTTTGAATCCGTGTTTGAATTT
This sequence comes from Phalaenopsis hybrid cultivar, assembly GCA_002079205.1. Classification (NCBI taxonomy): domain Eukaryota; kingdom Viridiplantae; phylum Streptophyta; class Magnoliopsida; order Asparagales; family Orchidaceae; genus Phalaenopsis; species Phalaenopsis hybrid cultivar. The sequence goes on along the minus strand of JXCR01045598.1, from coordinate 138,233 downwards.
GGGTACATACTTGGTTTGAATTGGAAAATCATTGAACCAATTTTAAATGTTTCGGCTTTAGAAAGTAATTTGTGAATATAAAAAGTCATCCATCATTAGGGATAATTTCATTGGTAAGAAAACTTTAAGTATATGTACTTTTTAAAAATAAATGACTATGTTTCTCCAATTATGTGCATTATGATTCATAAAATTAAATTTTCATTTTGTAAATTTGATTCTTTCATAATTTTTAATTTTAATTATTCATTTATTCTTAAATTTTTGTGCCAGTGCACTGTTGTCTCTTATAATTTGGTAATCTTTTATACTTAACCATTTAATTAAAAAAATTATTGCAGATACCACATGTTATGTTAATTTTGTTCCCTTGAAGTTTTTTTTTGAAACTATTGGAATTTGATTTCTTAAAATTATTTATTTATTTTTTAATTTTTAAATCATATCAGCCTCTTCACACTTAATTTTATTTGCATTTTCTAGTAATTATTTTAAATATTTACCTCTGTGAATGCATTTCCAGGTAATCCAAGTTTTTCTGGCTCTCATGTACCTGAAAAAGCATACAGGAGCATGAGCAGATGGCGCAAGCATGCTCAGCCAATATCATCAAGTGGGGACTTGATTGTTGTTGGTGCTGATGGGAGAGGTGGAAGGATTAAAGTGTTGAAAACTCGAGATGAATGCTTGGTATGTTTTAATTTAGGAGCAATTACATACAGACCCGCCCGAAACTTGCTATTTATGAATCAACCGTCCTTTTTATCTATTTTTTCAAACTCACCCAAATATCAAAATTCATGGTAAAACCACAACCCATATTCTCAATAATTTGATCGTGGCATGCATAAATAAATTGGTTGGGTAGTTTGAAAACCTCACCTTTGTGTTTAATTTATAAATATCAATGTTTGGGGTGATCTGTATGTAATTATCCCTTTAATTTACGGTTAATCATTAGCTACTTTTGTTTAAGAGTTTCAAGCTTCATTTTTACACTTGCATTATAAATTTTAGGGGGACTCAGTGCTGACGGTCGGCGCTAAGAGGCAAAAATGGGAAACTAAGTCAAAGAGTCAATTTAATATTGAGCATTTCTTTGAAAAGGCTCAAAACTAGGTGAAAATGTATGACAATGGTCTAGCATGAGAAGCTCTGTGTACCAACACCTTTGTCTGTACATGCGAATATGTTTTTTTGTTAGTTATTATTGGTTCCATCTATGGAGCAAAGTGTAATTGCTAACTTATTGTGAATGATTAAGTGAAGGGATGATGTACATCTTATTGTTGAAGCCATTAACTAGTTTTATTCTCTTACTATAAATATGTTGACATAACTTAAAAAAATGTTGCTTAATACACTAGAATGAAGGGGCCATTAGATAAACACACGCAATGTGTAAAAGATCTGTATAATTTCTTAAAGGAAGGTATAAATACATGCCACTCAATTCCTATTTACATATCTAACATATGAACTTTAATTTTTAAATGCATACCACCTTAACACTTGTATTAGATATGATAGTGGCATTTTTACTGTGATGTGAAAATTTGGGTGTATAAATATAAAAAAGCAAAGTTTAGGTATTAGATATGATCCAATGAGATGAGCTTGACACTTGTTTGTTTCATTGTACTCTTGATTAAGGAGGAATGACATTTTTGAGGTTTTATGGAGAGCCATCAAGCAAGAATTTTTGTGAAAATCTCTTCTATGCTTTGTTAGGCCCTTGGTTTCACAAGTAGGTGGAGCTGGCTTTTTTTGTAAATTATAAGATTTTTGTTGTCCTTTTCTAACTTTAAAAAACTTGTGGTGCTTTCCAAACATCATGCAAAGCAAAGAATAGCAACTAGGTTCTTGCATTTCATAATATATGTCTACCAACATTTTAGTTTTTTAGGGTTTTAATGGACATTTAACGATATTTGATGTGAAAAAACTAAGGTGTTATTGGCCTAACTCTGTATCTTTTGGTTGGCGGTCACCAGCATAAAGTTATGCTTGTACATGCCAATGAAGCAATTTGGCCACCAAAGGAGAATAGATGACAATACTAAAGCAAGAAGTGAACCGAACTGAGCCACAGAAGACGCTGATGTGATCTAATATGTTGATTGGTCAATGAGAGCATATCGACCATCTTGACTTAACTTTACCACCCAATCCCCTTCTTGGGAGGGATCCAATTCAGCTGCATCATTTGGGTGGTAAATGGAACCTTGCTTCATTTTAGAACCAACATCTCCTTGAGGAGCGCCTCCTTTAATTCTATTTTATGCCTCATGATGAGCCCACTTTGGGGTATCTAAATCAACCAAAGGTTGTCCTTGCTTGACCTCATAAATTGCTTCTTCCTCACCTAGAAGCTTATGCTCATCACCTTCAATTGTCGGTTGCCCCAAGCTCGAGAGCTAATTTGTGCCATAGTCAAGGGGGCTAGCCGAGGAACCCCCACCTCCTTCTGTGATTTTCCTTACTCCTGCAAAACGTCCATCTCTCCATCAACTATTTCCTCTTCATATGAAGACAGAGATTTTGTAGAAGATAAGAGATTATTTCATCCCTTCACCTTCCCGAGAAAACTTCTCCTTTCAATGAGGACTAACTCATCAATCTCTTTTTTCTGAAAACTATAATATAAGGGAAGTTGACTAAGTACATTGATTTATACCTATCAAATGATGACATGCTCCATGTCGGCCTTCTCTTTCCAAGCCGCCTCTTCCTCATCATTATCGATATCTTTGAACTTCCAGTACCCCTCGATCATGACTCCACACAAGCATGGAGCGAACACCCAACCATGGAGGGGAACTGTGAGGTACATGAGTACATCATGCTTCTTACATAATGCCTCGAAAGAACTTTTGAGAACTGCACGCAGTGGTGTCAGCTTGGCCTTTGTATTAGGGATGTGGATAAGTCTCATCCCAATTAGCCATCCTTTCTTCATAAAAGCAAAGCAAAAAATATGCTTCTAATTTTTCACCTTATTTTAGATATTGAAAATGGACTTTGCTCCCAAGAAAATAAATGAATCTTTTTAGGTAAGGTTGAATGGCGAACGGGAATCTGAAGAGTGCTATGGACTAAGGGATCTTCATTCACCTCATGAACATCACTCAAATCATAATGATCACAATAGAGTTCAACATCACTTGAGCTGCAATGACACTGTAAAACTTAAACAAGTCTATCAGCTCATTGCAAAGAGGCAACAACAAATTGAGTTTGAACTAGCCTTGGTAGAACAGTAGTTCGTTGTCATGGAAAGTGTTTGCCTTCTCGTGCTTCTTGGCCACCCAAGGTAGAATAGAAGAATCAAAGAGACACACTTGTCTTAATTGCTCTACTTGCTCGTGAGTCATCTTTAATGACCCCAACAAATTGGCTGTGACAAATTCCATGGGATTGGCTCAAGAGGATGCAAACATTGAAGAAAAAGTGAGAATATGGGAGAAAATGAGGAATATAATAAGATTGCCATGTCACAAACTCTTATATTGGTGATGAAGAAGATGTAACCGCCAAAGGGGTAAAGAGGTAAAATACATGATATCAAAAAGATAATCATATTAACATATGAATCAAAGTGACAAAGTGACATTTTATTTCAAATGAAACACATGAAGTATAAAGGGTTTGAATACAATCAATTACATTAATTCAAGGAAGAAATAAAGAACCAATGTAGGTGTCCCAAAAAATGTTGGTCAAAAGTTGATATGACCGAATAAACCTCTAAAGCAGGAATTCAGTATGCCTACTCAAGCGGTTGGTCTTGGCTTGACCTGTAAAACCAGGGGTCATTACAACAATGTTCACTAAGAATAAATTACTATACAACCAAGATATGAAAGTAAAAACAAAAAAAAATAATATAGTATAATATAAATATATAAATAAGTTTTTAATATACCAGTTGGCTTGAATTGAGCAAGAAATTTAAGAATCCTCTCTCTCGTACCCACTAACTCATAGTCAACTAAAGAAAGCCAGAACGATTATCTGTGATCAAGAGCGGCCCCAAGTTGGATCAACCAACTAGGGGCTTCACCCCATGTACCACCACCATAGCGCATTATTTGTTGGAATCATCCTAGACAAGTTCGCCCTCCTCCACTTCTCTATCGCCTTACGTCCATTTTCACCTTGTTTTTGAACATGCCAAGAAGTAGATCCTTCCCCGGGATGTTTGTGTTAGAGGACTAAGATCAACCATAGCAAAATACATGAAGAGCAAGCAAATAGATCTAGGAAGTAACTAGAGAGTGCTAAAGCTATTGGACTCAAGGAGAATGATGATCCCCTGATCCATACCAACTTGTCANTATATATATATATATATATTCAACATATAATGAATTTTCAAAAATCAGATAAACAAATATATTTACACGTGTCACAATCAAACTAATGAAAAATTGATAAATATGAAAAATATGGTATTCCGTTTCATTGAGAAATTTAACATTTGGGTAAGAATTTGAAAATTAGATTAAAGATGGTGGTTAATCTTTAAATTGCGATGATCTTTATGTAATTTGGACAGTATTGGGGTGACATCTGCATATGCAGATCAGTGGTATTGTGATAGTATTGTCGTGAATACCACCTCAATATCATCAATTCGCATCTATCATATCGACACGTAATTTTTTTTACATATTTGCCCCTTAAAAATGTTCATAAGAAAATAAATTCATACCTTATCCATATGGACCATATCCCCATCAAAACACCCAAACCGGCTTTGTTGAAAGCAAGATGTATAATCAAGCACACAATCAGCCGTCCAGAACTCCAAATCGTATGGCTTGAAAAACGCGTTCTCGGCAGCTCGACACGTCATAAACAAACGCATCAACTTGATGACATCTGCACCGTATCGTGGCGACTCTCCGCAGCAATCATGAAGCTATATAATGACCGCTGCTTTTCTCGAATCCCCAACTCGTTTGATTTTGCTGTTGAGGAAGAAAGCTGAGAGGATTTGTTCGTGATGGAANGTAATTTTTTTTACATATTTGCCCCTTAAATTTTTTCATAAGAAGATAAATTCATACCTTATCCATATCCCCATCCAAACACCCAAACCGGCTTTGTTGAAAGCAAGATGTATAATCCAGCACACAATCAGCCGTCCACAACTCCAAATCGTGTGGCTTGAAAAGCGCGTTCTCGGCAGCTCGACACGTCATAAACAGACGCATCAACTTGATGACATCTGCACCATATCGTGGCGACTCTCCGCAGCAATCATGAAGCTATATAATGACCGCTGCTTTTCTCAAATCCCCAACTCGTTTGATTTTGCTGTTGAGGAAGAAAGCTGAGAGGATTTGTACGTGATGGAAGCTGCCAAGGAGAAGATCTCGAACGTCGCTGCGTCGGCCACAGCAGGCATGGATAAGTCCAAGGCTGTTGCTGCAGAAAAGGTTGCGTTTTTGTCATTATTTCAAGCTTTCTAGTTCATTTTCTAATCTAAATTGATTAATAGCTGTTGTAGATTGGAATCTTGATTCTTTTAGGGGATGTTNGCATGGATAAGTCCAAGGCTGTTGCTGCAGAAAAGGTTGCGTTTTTGTCATTATTTCAAGCTTTCTAATCCAATTTCTAGTCTAAATTGATTGATAGCTTTTGTAGATTGGAATCTTGATTCTTTTAGGGGATGTTTGGTTGCAAGTAATATTTAACTTAAAAAAGATTTAGCGAGCGATAGGAAGAAAATCTTAAAATCTATCTCAAAATCTGGTATACTAGGGGAGTGCTTGGGGCAATTTGTGTGTTTTAGGATAAACAGTTTATCTTGAAATGCAACCTGCGGGATTCGACTCGCATCTTGCATTTAGTGTAAAGATATAACCGCGTTTTAGGATAAACAAACAAAAGGAGCGATCCAAACGTTAACCCGATGTAATAAAAAACGTCTCGCACTTATAAGCTGCCCCAAATGGGCCTTAAATCTGGATTTTCGCCTTAAAAGAGACGAGATTGAGAAATAAAACATGGAATGTGAAAATTTTGATGATTTAATCGAGTTTTGGATTTAATTTTTTATATTTTTTTAAATGTTTGAATTGATTTATGTTAAATTTATGACTAAATCCTCTTTAAATTATGCCATCAAACATTGCCTTATGAAACCTTGAAGGGGTTAGATCTCTGAAACTGTTTGATATGTTAATAACTTGGGAGAAAGTGTTTGACAAACTGGGATTTACTAAATTTCAGATTTAAGCCCAAATTGAGGAAAAACAGGATTTAAGAACATGTAGGATTTACGAATGTCTTTTTTTATCTTTTGGCAGGAGCGTCTTAGAACCTCCTACTTGGTTTTCTTTCCTGGATGTTTGCTTGCAAGTAGAATTCAGTTTAAATAGAGTTTAATATATTATATAAATCTTGATCTATAAAATTCTGAAGTGGCAAACACTTCGAATCTGTTTGGCATGTTAATTAGCAAGTACTTATAAATTCGAAGAAACTGTTTGACAACTTTAATAGGATTTATCTTCCCCAACCTTTAGCTTCTCCAAATCCTTAAATCCCTCTTCCAACTCAATTTATGTATGTTGAAGAATTGGTTATACTTGATTTTCAGATAATATAGCCTGCCAACAATCATTAACCACATTTTAAATTTACTTAGAATATCTTGTTATGAATTGTGTTTATCAGTGCATCTATTTTGTATGAATGCAGGCAGAGAAACTGAAGACAAGGGATCCACTACAGAAGGAAGAAGCAGAGGAAAGGAAGCATGAGAAGATCAGTCAAGCAGAGCTGGATAAGCAGCAAGCATACAAGGAGAACGCTATTAAAAAGGGTGAAGCACACCACACCGGCGTCGGACACGCAACCGGCTTGGGTGGACACCACACCGGAGTCGGCCACGAAACTGGCTTGGGTGGACACCACACCGGGGTCGGTCATCCAGAGGGATTAGTCGGGCATCAGACCGGTGTTGAGCATCAAACCGGTTTGGGTGATCCAACTGGGCACACTACTGGTGGGGGAGTGTTGTGATCAGGTGGATGGTTTTATGAACATGAGTCGTGCAATAAATATGGAGTATAATAAGCCTTGCTGGTTATAGCTTGTGGGCTTTTGCTATGTGCCATTCTTGTGTGTTTTTGTTTCACGTGGGCATGCATTGTCTTTATTTGTTGTGTGTGCGTGCGTGTGTGCGTGTGTGCGTGTGTGTGTTTTCTTTTCTTGATTAGAATGTATTGGTGATTTAATAATATTTTGTTATGATATGTTTGCTATTTTCTAGACTTTTTATGTGATTCATTCACTTTACTTATTAATTTAAAAGGTTATAGTGAATGTAGATTAGGGCCGATAACGATCTGATTTCAAGTTGAGTTGGGGTCGGCTTGAAATCGGCTTTAATAGATTTTATGCGGCTCAAAATCAGCTTTTGGCTAGTTATATTTGATTTTGAATCAAGTTCAATCTGGTTCGAAACTTGGCTTAATTTAAAATAATTGGATCTGTTTTAGCTAGGAATCGGCTCGATCCAACTCAAAATTGAAAATAATTGACTTAATCCATGTCTCATTGCATTCAATAACTCATGACTCATTATATTTAATTTTTCTTATTATTAGGGTGTAAACGAACCGAGCACAAGTGCAACTTGTTCGGCTCATTAAAAATAACAGTGTTCATATTCAGATGGTTTTTATTTCAAAAAAAAAAAAAAAAATGTTCGACTCATTTGATTAGTGAGTCGAATACGAGTTGTCGGAGAACAGGTAATCGTTTTAACAGTTCTAGCCCGATTTAAATTTTTTTATTTATATTAAAGTATTATTTAAATATAATTAAATATATCTAGAGTCAAAATGAGCCGAACATGAATGAACAAATTTATGTTCGTGTTCGATTAGTTATTCGTGTTTGACTCATTTATATAGCGAATAAATCTAACATGAGCTTTTTAATAAATAGAACACAAACTATTCCAGAATAACAAGTCATTTTGACAACCTTACTTATCATAATTTATATATATTTTTTAAATTAAAAAAAAAATACTACGATCCAAATACTTAATCCAAACTTTCAGCTCATTTGAGCCAAAATTCAAATGAATTTTCGAGTAATTAACGATCTTCGAGCTAAATTCATAGCCCTAATGCAGATGCTTGCATTTAAATTTTGTTGCATAAAATGATTTAAAATATATCAGTATTAGAATTAAATAAGATTTTAAATTTTGCAGTTCAGAAATACTTTTCCGTGCGGTCTCACCAATTTTTAGAAGAATAATTAGTTTAAATTCTTACATTGTTTTTCTTTCTAAACTAGAATTGAATAAATTAGCAAGTCTTAAAGGTTGCATGGGCTAATAATAATTTAACCTAAGCTTAGGGTTGTTTGGAAGTAGATTTAGCATGGTGAAGTCACCTACTTTGTTTTCATTTCTTATTTATTTATTTTTTTTATTTTTAAAGGAGTCGTCAGTTTGTCAATTATTGTATACTTTACTTTTTCGAAGAAAATCTATGTTTCAGATCATGTAAATGATCGGAAGAAGAGAAAAAACGAAAAATACAGACACACGACAAATGCAGACAAACAAGAGAGAACGCGGAGAACCTCTATGCAACAAAATTCACAAGAATTGGTCTAGCATTACGTCCAAATAAGATTAGATCGAAATAACTTGTGTTAAATATCCACGAAAGAATACCTATGAAACTACCCACAACCAGTAATTCAGGAGTTTTTGTCTGTTTTAGGGACAAGAACCCTGCCAATTGGACGTATCTAACTTGGTTAATTATGTCAGCGTTGGAGCCCCATTTTTCAGATCCCGCTCCCGCTTCCCGTTCCCGCTCTCGTTTTGCGAATAGTCCCGACGTCTCCCTTCCTCCCCTCCCGTTTGCGATAAAAAGACTTCATACGGCTTTCCTTGTAGTTTAAGAAGTCACACGGTGTTCTTCTTCAAGCTTCATGAGGATAGAAGAAAGGAAAGTGCAAGAGGTAGTTCCTTACGGTGAAGGAAGAAGAAAGAAGAAGATTGTTCTCCCTTGGCTTCTTCTTGGTGGTTTGTAGCTGAAGAGAAATTGAATTTATTTCTTTTGTAAGTTTATCTTCTTCGGTGTATCTCGGTGTAAAGAGAGAAGAAAAGACAGAGAAGAAGAGAGAGCAACGAAGTGAGAGTGAGAGATTCCTCTTGTAAGTCGAGGCGATCGATTGGTGTAAATTCCTCAAGTAGTAAAATCCTCTGCAACTCCGTGGACGTAGTCAATTTGCCGAACCACATAAATCTGTGTGTTTTTTTCCGGTGTGATTTTTCTAGTTCTATTTTTCACTTCGCCGATCGTTCNATCTCATTGATCAAAAGTGTATCACCCACATATATATATATAATTTTGAAAAAAAAGTGAGTTCTGTTAGAAAATTGATGTTTCAACTTTATGACACAAATTTCAAAAAAAAAAATATAATAACTTAGATCTTTTAAATTCAAGATTTTTTCATATCTAAAATAAAGTGACGCAAACATGTATTCATGGTGAACAAATTTGATTTTGAAGAAATTTGATCTTGAAGAGATGAAGTTTCTCTCTCTAATCCCTTGAAACTTTCTATACTTTCTGATGGAGAAAAATGTACAAGGTGTGTTAGGTAGAAAGATGACTCATTCTCAAATTCATGCTCTATTTAACCACCATCCATCAAGGGAGTTACTAACCATTAGGATTTATGATAATTTAATAAATTTAATTGATTTTTATTAATAAAATCAATGACATAAGTTAATAACATTTATTTATTTTAGGGGTTATATGAGTTACCAAACTAAATATCATAAGTTATCATAAGTTATGAGATAAGTTATGAGTTAAGAAAATAAATAACTTAAGTTATCAAAATAAATATGATAAGTTGTCATAATTTATGACATAAATTATTAAGTTATCAAAAATAAATCTCATAAGTTATTAAAATAAATTTGAGTCATAAATAAAAATATAACAAGCTGAACACAAATAGTAAATAAATTAGGATAGATTTTTGAGCAATTAANTATATATATATATATATATATATATATATATATATATATATATATATATATATATATATATATACCACATCAACTGGTGTATATCTATATCGCAACGCAACGAATTACATTATGATGGTTGCCCAAAAATACTCTAAATCAAATGAGTTTTGCTTACATTTAAAGTGATAACTGGTGCAGGACTATCAAAGGATAGTTATGTCGCATAGGAATACTCTAATTTTTTCAAAGTCCCCGCTAAACCACGGGGTGGAGAGTGAGTCTCTCGTGGTTCCACATGGGTAATGGCCTCATCGACAAGTGAAACATGCATATAGTTAAATCATCCTGACAGAGAATCTCGATACTTCAAAGCACAGTCGAATCATATGAGCAGATGACAAATTGTCGTAACCTAAACGGCTCATTAGGAATCAGGTTGTCAAGATTATACCAACGAAGCCAAAAGGAGCGACAAAATGCAACTGGGTAGTCAAAGGAAGAGAGGAGTAATCCCTACAAAGTAGAGCTAGTCGGGTCAGACTACGACTGATCTGTTATCCCAAGCACTAGGACCCTCACTCTACCTGGTCATGAAGGTTGTTGACCCAACAAGGCGAAATATCCCTGGTTAGCAATCCATGAATTGTGTCATCCACAAAGAATTAGATAGCCTTAAGATCAAAAGATCGAAACTTTATCCTATGACTATCAAGTGGAACTCCAAGAGGTGGGACTTATGCCCGCTGAAATGATAGATGTTGTTGGAAAGCAGAAGAAAGGATGGTTCAACTATAAAACTGGAAACACTCCCAATGAAAGGATTTACACCCTATCAGGGTAAAGTCTCTGGGCACATATGACTTTGACACCGGTCTCATCCTAAAGATCCAAGGGACTAAAGTGTGTCACTCATGATGAATTTTTTGAAAAAGGTTAGGCTTATATATGACCTAGCTTGCTATGTGCATAATTGTCGGCACTATTTTTGGTGTGCGGTTTGCCGTAAGAAGCTGTCGGTCATCAGAATTGAAATTCCGTTGCCCGCTTCGGAAGGACGTTTAAAAAAAATTTAGTTTTGAAAAAGATGAAGTCAAACTGACCTCATAATTTTCATAGTTTAAATGAAAGAGCGCTTTACCTCAAATCCTGTATCTATCCCGAAGGATGAACACAAGAATTGAGGGTGAGGCTCGATCAAATAAACTAGAGAAAGTTATGACATCCGTTGGTCTGCGAAACCAATGTATTGGCCGACAAGTTCCCCTATTTAATATAAAGAATTAAATAGGG
>JXCR01045598.1:51963-120168 GCA_002079205.1 Phalaenopsis hybrid cultivar | reverse complement strand
ATGAACCATGGATTAATGTATTGTGAAGATATGGTGTATCCTAGTTCCAAGTCAACACCCAGGGTCGACCCTAAAGCCAAGTAATCCTATAGGGACTCTTCTTGAATTCTCTTATAATGATCTTTCCTACTAAATGCTAGAATTTAAGGTCAATATGTGGAATTTCAAGTTGAGTAAAAAGAAGAGTTCTCTTATAATGATCTTACCTACTAAATGCTAGAGGTTAAGATCAATATATGAAATTTCAAGTTGAGTAAAAAGAAGTTACCTACTAAATGCTAGAGGTTAAGATCAATATGTGGATTTTCAAGTTGAGTAAAAAAAAAAGTTTTGAGTTTCTAATGCTAGAGGTTAGGACCAATATGTGGACCTTCAAGTTGAGTAAAGAGAAGAGTTTTGAGTTTCTAATGGTGAGGACCAATATGTGGAACTTCAAATTGAGTAAAGAGAAGAATTTTTGAGTTTCTAGTGGTGATGCATTTTCTAGTTTTCTAAGACTAGTCAGTAGGAAAGTCCTATGGCTAGACCTAGGCTACGAATTTCTAATGGTGGGGTACCTCTTCTAGTTTTCTAAGACTAGTCAATAGGAAAGTCCTATAGACCTACTAAATGCTAGAGGTTAAGATCAATATGTGGAATTTCAAGTTGAATAAAAAGAAGAGTTTTGAATTGATCTTACCTTCTAAACATTAGAGGTTAGGACCAATATATGGAATCTCAAGTTGAGCAAAGAGAAGAATTTTGAATTTCTAATTGCGGCATTTCTAGTTTTCTAAGACTAGTCAATAGGAAAGTCCTATGGCTAGACCTAGGCTACTAAAGAAAATTTTTTGAGATAGTCAATAGGGAAATCCTATGGCTAGACCTAGGCTACTAAAGAAGTTTTCTAGACCTCAACCAAAAGTGAGGTCAACAATAATTTTTAAAATTGTGATGGATGTAAAAAGTAGAAAATCTATATTTTTTAGTTTTAAAATAAGGGTCATTAAAGATAGACTTACAACATACAAGGTGACACAAGTTAAATCTCTTGAATCTGTAACATAGTCATACTCGTGTAAATCCTGATGCTTTAACTCTCATTGCTCACCGCGATCAACCCGACAAATAATGCTCTTTAAGACATCTCAACCAACATGGGTCAACCGTCTATCGAGCTTGGCTTGCTATCCATGCACACATACAAATAAAAATACAAATAGTCATATAACAAAGGTGGCGAGGAGTGTGTTGTAGAGGCAGTGACTTAAGAGTGAGCGTGTCGTGGCGGCAACAACCCAAATAAGTGAGTGTGCCCTAGAGGCAGTGACCCGAATGGGTAGGCGCGTCATGGAGGCAGCGTCCTAAAAGGATGGTGTTGACATGGAGACAACGACCCAGAAGGGTGGTCGTGTCTTGGAGGCAGAGACTCGAAAGAGTGGGCATACCGTGGAGCAGTGGCCCGAAGGATGAGTGTATCGTGAAAGTTGTGACTCAGAGGGTTGGGCGTGTCGTGAAGGCAATGATCACAAGAATAGGTGTCTTATGGAGGCAGCAACCCGAAGAATGAATTTGACGTGAAGGAAGTGACCCTTAAGGGTGGAGTGTTGTGGAGGCAATGACCCGAAGAAATGAGTGTGTTATGAAGGCAACGACCCAAAGGAAATGGGTGTGTCGTAGAGGTTGTTGTCCACATGGGTGAGCGTGTTGTGGAGTCAACGACCCGAAGAAAAGGATATGTCGTAGAGACAGCGACTCAAAAGGTGTTTATGACGGTCCAGAGCAGTGTCGTAGGAAGTGTAGGGATGTTACTCTCATTGGAGAGAATTCCACAACGGATGGGCTCGGTGACGAGTCGCCCATTCACATGATATGTGAATTCGAGGGAAAAGTGTGTAACATAATTCCAAGTGCAGCACATCTAAATGCATGTCATGAAGCATGTAAAGTGCTATGCAAGCAAACACAAAATGATGTGAAGTCCAGAGCGAACCACCTGTGACGTGGTGCAAAGTGACATGAGGATGTTATGAAGCAAATGCAGTGTAATGTGTCATTGGGAGGCACAAGTACTCGTCGCGAGCATATGAGGTTATATGCTAAAAAATGCAAGATAAGAGTGCAAGTGATGAATGTGCTATTGCATAGTCATGCAAACAAATGTTATGTAAGTGAAATTGGTTGTTTGACCTGCTGGATCGATGGGGAGGTCAACTCGAGACAACGTAATCAATGAGCTCAGTCGTGCTAAGGCGGCCGACTGGACCAACTTGATTGATCGACCGGATCGAGGCAGTAAGTCGGACCAAAGTAATCGGTCGACCAGGTCAAACCAGTCGGTTGGACTTAAGTGTTTAGTCGACAGGGTCGGGGCGGCCGTGAAGCCAAAATGATCGGTCCGCCAGTCTAGAGTCGAGTTTGTCGGTTGAGGAAATGTGTCATGGCAATTGGGTAGGGGCGGCAAGTCGCAACAATCTGCTAGTGCGACAAACTTTATGCGAGACACATATGTTGACACAATATATTATGCAATGCAAATATTCACAATCGATTAACACACTCATTTAACGATCTCACATGAGAACCTAAGGTTTAGCACATCGATATGAGACATAACCACCTCCTGCTTTGGCGAAGAGTGTGGGGAGCTTCAACTTATAATTTTCAAAAGAAAATTCTTCACAATGTTGTTGAATGGATTTACTACAAAACTTTTCCCATTCCACAACTTCTCATGATTTTGCAAAGTAAGCTAGGTACAAAGTGTTTCTCATTTCACAAAATCTAAATGTCCCAAACCCTTGAATGAGGTTTGGAAATACTAAAGCAAAAGAAAATTGAGATTCTGGCCTGCTTAGGTGTCTTTTTAATGGTTTACAGGGGAATCTTTTGGATTGATCCAATAAAAGCTTCCTAAACTAAGGATTCCTTTAGAAAATAAACGATCAATCCAAAAACATTTGGCCGTGCCGACTAGTGTCAATTGACTAGCTAGCCACATGTGGGCAATTGAACCCACAACACCTTGTCAAATCTAGTCGTAAGGCTAGCTAAGAGAGGAATGCACGAGGGATTTTATAGAATCTCACCAGCGTAGCGTTTGATGTTGTGTTTCTGTACGTAGAATGAAGCTCTCCTGGTGGTAGGAGAAATGGAGACGTTTTAACAAAGCTCCAGCGAGGTCCGCTCCACTCCTCCAAAGAACGAAGAAGTTCTCATTGAGAAGGAGAGTTCGTCGAGATTCTAATGAAGTTACCGCGAAGCTAAGATGAAGCATTCATTTAATGAAGTTACGGCGAAGCTAAGAGTAGGCACTTTTCTCCCTTGCTATCCAAGCTCTTTCTCAAGAAGATCTCCTCGCACACTCAAGAAAAGTGGTGGAGGAAGATGAAGGAGATGAGGAAGAAGAAGTTGAAGAAGATAAAGAAGATGGAGTTTGGGAGGAGAGGAAGTTTTCTCTTCTTTGCTTGAGCTCCTCTCCAAATTTTCCCTTCACCAAAGGTCCTCGCTAGCTTTCCACCACCAAAAGGAAGAAGAAGCAACCCTCTCCTCTCCTGAATAATGTGTCTAGGAGAAGCACCAAGAGAGATAAACCCATAGCTAATGTTTTGCCCCCCTTTGCTAAAAGTGGCCTAAGATCCCTCCAAAAAGGGTTTAATCATTCCTTTATCTCCCCCATATGCAAATTTCCCCATGGGCCAATAAATCCCATAATTCTGGTTGCATAGGGAGGTGTGCTAAAAAATTGAGATTTTTTACGTCCTGGAAATGAACCAACGCCTAGGTGTCACGACCCTGGTGCCTTAGTGCCGCGTCTCTAGTGCCCAGGCACCCAGTCTGGGGCTATGCCATCAGGGCTCTAGGGCCTAGGCGCCACATGTGTGGGCGCTACCGAACTAGTACATTTGGTTGATCTTTCTTGCAAAAAGCAAGGTCTAAATGATACGACTTAATTGATAAGTAAACTAATGTATACTTTTGCTCTCATACTCAGTTTATTTTATGCTATATGAGATAACCCACGCTAATATCTGTTTTGTAAGTTTAGTCATTATATTATATTTTCTCTATGAACCCATTTAGAGTTTAGGAAAGTATATACTATAAAAATAAGATATGAGCAAGAGTTCTTAAGACGTTTGACATATAAAATCTTGTGGAGAGGATCAGGAGTTAATGCTCTCATATAACACTAGATTATTCAGAGTTTATCTTATCACAAATGCTTGTTTTCATTTTTTCTTCAGAGCCTGTGCTTTGTTTGGATGCGTTTTCACGATTAGACAATTACATGACTCACTCAAAATGACTATTGATGAACTTATCACGTTGTTTCATTCATTTTTTTTTCAAATTCTCGTTCAAATATCAAAATTCACGATACATTTATGTAATTATCCTTTGAATGAGATAATTACATACATAACCCCAGAAACATTGCCACAAATCTTGCACCATCTTTCACCCATTTTTAACATTAAATTTTTCAAAGCCCAAACTAAATTCTATCCTCCATAAAAAAATACTCATTAATACTTCAACATCTCTGATCTTCCAAGAAAAACAAGATCAAAGCTTTTAAATCTCTCAAAAAAAAAAAAAAATTTAAAATTTACAATAAGCAAGTTATTGAATGCGTTAACCTTATCTCCATCCCCACAAACAAACCAGCTCCATTGAAGCAGTCGGCAAATGATCATCATCCTTTCAAAACTCAAAATCGTTTGGCTAAAAAACCGCGTTTGTTGGCAGCTCGGCACGTCATCAATAAAAGCAGCTGCTTGATGACATCTGTACCCTAACGTGGCACCTCTCCGCGTTAATGATCGCGCTATAAAGTGGCAAGCGCTTCTCAGAAAGCCCAACTGGACTGCACAAGCTCTTGTTTTTGGGCAATATTGTTTAGGGTTTAGGGTTGTTATTTGTTACGTGATGGAAGCTGCCAAGGAGAAGATACTGAACATCTCTGCAACCGCCAAGTCCGGCATGGATAAGACCAAAGCCGCCGCTGCAGAAAAGGTTGCGACTTTACCCACTTTATGTATTCTTTGATCATATTTGAGAAAAAAATATTACATTAGGACTCTTAACATAATTTACTATTGGCGTTTCTAACGGTGAGACGCTACGTATCAAGCGTGTTTTATCGTTTTTAACACTGGTCTATATTAGTGTACTGCGGTGAGATTCACTTGAAACATGACGTTCTTCCATTGGACTCCGAACGCAAATTATGTTAAAAGTTTTGATGTAATATGTTCTCTGTATTTGATAGTAATCTTATTAAGATAAAAATGTTATGTGAGGAAGAGTTACGTGCGAATTAGGTGTGGATTGGTGTTATTTAGTTGGTATTGAGGCGTAATATCATCTCAATATCGCATCAATACTACCGTCCGCATATCTGCCCGATGTACGCAATGTTTGCTCTTTGTGACACATCATCAGATTTTATAAATTCTATTTAACGTAAATCAAAATTGCAGCCAAGTAAAGCCTTGGTGGTTTGTCCCACATAGCACATAGATACTGTTAACAAGATCGGCATATCAGTCTTATTCCGAAAAGATTGTTTTTTTATCTGATGTTACTCACATTGATGTTACAGGTAGAGAAAATGAAGACAAGTGATCCACTANGATACTGAACATCTCTGCAACCGCCAAGTCCGGCATGGATAAGACCAAAGCCGCCGCTGCAGAAAAGGTTGCTCCTTTACCCACTTTATGTATTCTTTAGTCGTATTTGAGAGAAGATAATAAATCGGGATTCTTAAGGTAATCAGCATGTCAAGTGGGTTTCGTTTTTATTGCAGTGAGATCCACTTGACACATGACACTCCACCATTAGACTACAAACACAAATTACGTTAGGAGTCTTGATGTAATATTTTTTCAGTATTTGATAGTAATCTTATTAAGATAAAATGTTGTGTGATGAATTAGATGTGGATTAGTGTTATTTAGGTGATATTGAGGTGTAATATCATCTCAATATCACATCAATACTACGGTCCGCACATTTACCCGACATACACAACATTCGCTCTTTATTTACTTGGCCATCTGACTTCCTTACTGTCACTATATTAGCCAACCAAGTAGGGTATGTTTCTTCTCGGACGGAGCCGACATCAATTTAGCCATAATTTCAACTTATATCCAGTTAAATACCGAAAAAAATAAAAACTAAATTCAAAGTTCTATTAAACATAACACGTACATACCGTCAACAAGATTGGCACATCAGTCTTCTTCCGAAAAGATTGTTTTTCAATCTGATGCTGCTCACATTTTGATGTGACAGGTGGAGAAAATGAAGACAAGTGATCCACTCCAAAAGGAATTGGCGGAGCAGAGGAAGGAAGAGAAGATACATCAAGCTGAGCTTGAGAAGCAACAGGCTTATAAGGCCAATGCTATAAGAACGGGGGAAGCACACCACACAGGAGTCGGACATCAAACTGGCTTGGCTAGTGGCTTGGCCGGGTACCACACAGGAGTCGGACATGAAGGCCAAGGAGTTGGGCATCAAACCGGCTTGGACGGGCAGCAAACAGTAGTCGGACATCAAACTGGCTTGGCTAGTGGCTTGGCCGGGCACCACACAGGAGTCGGACNTCAAACTGGCTTGGCTAGTGGCTTGGCCGGGTACCACACAGGAGTCGGACATGAAGGCCAAGGAGTTGGGCACCAAACCGGCTTGGACGGGCAGCAAACAGGAGTCGGACATCAAACTGGCTTGGCTAGTGGCTTGGCCGGGCACCACACAAGAGTCGGACATGAAGGCCAAACCGGCTTGGGTGGGCAGCACACAGGAGCCGGACATCAGACTGGCTTGGCTAGTGGCTTGACCGGGCACCATNGGGCACACTACTGGTGGGGGAGTGTTGTGATCAGGTGGATGGTTTTATGAACATGAGTCGTGCAATAAATATAGAGTATAATAAGCCTTGCTGGTTATAGCTTGTGAGCTTTTGCTATGTGCCATTCTGGTGTGTTTGTTTCATGTGGGCTTCTTGCATTGTTTATGTTTGGTGTGAATGTGTGTGTGTGTGTGTTCTCTTTTCTTGATTAGAATGTATTGGTGATTTAATAATATTTTGTTATGATATGTTCCTATGATTAGTTCATTTATAGAACTGATTCACTTATGTATTTATTTAGTAAGTTTCTAGTGAACGTAGATTACGACGATTAACGGTCCGATTTCAAATTCAGTTGGGTGGCTTGAAATTGGATTGAATAGATTTAGTGTGGCTCAAAATAGGCTCGTGGCTCTTTATTTTTGATAGTAAGTCGAGTTGGCCGGGCTCAAGATCTCTTTTTGTAAACAGCTTGAATAGGTTTGATGAGACTCAAAGTTAGCTTCTGGCTCATTATATTTGATTTTGAGTCGAGCTTGCTAGAAATTGAATCAAGTTCAATTCGGCTCGAAATTAAAACGAGTTGGCTTAAATTGAGTTAATTGGATTTGTTTCAGCTAGGAATCGGCTCTATCCAACTCAAAATTGAAAGTTGTTGACTTAAATTGAGTTATTTGGATCCTTTCTAGATCGAAGTTGGCTCGTGACTTTGTATTACCTGTGTTCAACTCATGAAATAAGACTAACCTACTTACATTCAATTTTAATTATCATTAGGGGTGTAAAAGAGCCGAACACGAGCAAGCCCGGGCTCAATTTTTGTTCAACTCATTAAAAAATAACATTGTTCGTAAAAGATGGTTAGTCCCCGCATAAGTGCATGTCTGGTTCTAATTCTATAAATAATTGAGATTTAGAATTAAGGTACAGAACATGAGCAAACAACTCTAGGTCCATGTCACGTGGTTCCGCCCATTTTACACCTTCAAATCCGTGTTCGTACATTATTTATAATATAGACTATCCTATGACTCTAAAAGTATAGAGAAAAAAAAATGCTACTCTACTTGCATGGAAACAACGTTAGCAAGAAAGCCATCAAACGTGTAATGTATAATGAGCCGTATTTTTTGTCGGGGGAGTTAAATGGAACGTGCAAACAAAATGTTAGTAGAAATCATTACATGCTCCCCCTTAATGGTACATGTGTGCGTGCATGTATATAAGCACAGATCCCTACAAAAGAACAGCCTAATATGCTACAATGCATATCAAGCATGCAAGCACACAAACAAGCACAGAAATGACACATGGC
Organism: Phalaenopsis hybrid cultivar; assembly: GCA_002079205.1. Classification (NCBI taxonomy): domain Eukaryota; kingdom Viridiplantae; phylum Streptophyta; class Magnoliopsida; order Asparagales; family Orchidaceae; genus Phalaenopsis; species Phalaenopsis hybrid cultivar. The sequence goes on along the minus strand of JXCR01045598.1, from coordinate 112,009 downwards.
TAATACAAACAAATTAGTAAAGAACAATAGCAGTACCATCGAAAAAACTACCAAACATTCTAAATCCTAGCATGACATACAATATAACGAGAATGTGTCATAATCAACATCTAAGTGCTCATGGTAAATTCTTCGGATAAGTATGACTTTGACAGATCGCCACACAAGTCCCGTCCTAAAGATCCCATTGATTAAAAGTGTATCACCCACAATGGATTTTTTGAAAAAGTTGGCCTTACTTATGACCTTAACTTGCTAAGTGCAAAAATTTTAAAATTATTGTGAATGTAATAAATAGAAAAAAAAATATTTTTTAGTTTTAAAATAAGGGTCATTAAAGAGAAACTCGTACCATGTAATTTTACATGAGTTAAATCCTTTGGATCCTTAAAATAGTCATACTCATGTTAATCTTAATATTTTACTCGCCTTGTTTGCATAGATCGACCCGACAAACATTGCTCGTTAAGGTATCACGACTAACACGGGGTCACCACCTATCGAGTCGGGCTCATTATCCATGCACACATATAAATGCAAATAAAAACATTCATATGACAAAGGTGGTGAGAAGTGTGGCGTAGAGGCAGTGACTCAAGAATGGGTGTGTCGTAGTGGAAACGACCTAAATAAGTGAGTGTGTCATGGAGGTAGTGACCTGGAAGGGTGGACATGTAATGAGGCAATAACCCGAAAGGATGGCGTGCTATGGAGGCAGTGACTTGGAATGGTTAGTGTGTCGTGGAGGCAGTGACCGGAAAGGGTGGGCATGTTATGAAGACAGTGGCCCGAAGCGGTGGGCTTATCATGGAGGCAACAATAAGAAGAATGAGTGTTCTATGGAAGCATCGACCTAAAGAATGAATGTGATGTGGAGTCAGTGACCCGAAAGGGTGGATGCACCATGAAGACAATGACCCAAATAAATGGGTGTGCCATGAAGGCAACGACCCAAAGTAAATGAGTTTGTCGTGAAGACAGCAAACCGAAGAAATGAGTAAGTCATGGAGGCAGTGACCTGAAAGGTGCCTACGCCAGCCCCCAGCGGTGTCGTAGGAAGAGTAGGGACGTAAATCCCGTTGGAGAGAATTACATAACAGATTGACTCGACGACGAGCCACCCATTCACATGATATGTGAACGTGAGGGGATAAGTGTGTGAGAAACATAAACCCACGTGGAGCACATGTAAATGCACAAATCATGAAATATACTAAATGTTATACAAGCAAACACACAAATGTATGAAGTGTGAGTTCGAACCAAAGTGATATGAGGATGCTATGAAGCAAATGTGGAGTAATGTGTCATTGGGAGGTGCAAGTACTCGTCGCGACATATGACAGTATGTGCTCAAAAAGGCATGATAAGGGTGCAAGTGATGAATGTGCTAATGCAAAGTCATGCAATCAAACACTATGCAAGTGAAATTGGTTGTTCGACTTGCTGGGTCAATTGGAGGTCAACCCGGGGCAATGTAGCCAACGTGCTCAATTGGGCTAACTAAACCAATGTGATTAGTCGACCGGGCCATAGCGGTCGGTCAGTCCAAATTGATCCGATCAGACCTATGTGGTTGATCGATCGTGTCAGGGAGGTCAGTCGAGACAAAGTGATCGGTCTATCTGGCCGGGGCGGCCAGTCAAGCTGATGTGTTATGCCGATCGGGCTGGAGCGGTCGGTCGAGGCAATGTGCTATGCCGACTGAGATGGGATGACCAATCGCGACAATATGCTAGTGTGAAATGTTTCATGTTGGGCACATATCGTGACACAATACATCATGCAATATGAATGATCACAATCGATAGCGAGCTGCACTCATCTAACAATCTCACATAAGTACCTAGGGTTTAGCACATGAATATACAATATAGCTACCTCCTGATTTGGCGATGTATGTGGGGAGATTCACCTTCGAATTTCCAGAAGGAAACTTTCCAATGTTGTGGAATGGACTGACTACAAAGATTTTCTCATTTTCACAACTTTTTATGATTTTGCAAAGTGAGTTTGTTACAAAGCTTTTCTCACTTCTCAAAATCGAAATGTCCCAAACCCTCCGAGGAGAGTTGGAAATGTCAAAGTAAGGGGAAATTGATATTCCAAACCGCTTAGCTGTAGATCTAAGGATTCAAAAGGAATATCTCGGATACGCTATGAATGTATCCAACGAAAGCTTCCTAATATGGGTTTCCTCTAGGAAAATGCGGCCAGTCCAAAGGTGTGTGGTCGTGTTGACTAGTGTCTGCTGACCAGCTCTCCTCGTGTGGGCGACCGAATCCACAACACATTGTCAAATCTAATGATATGGCTAGTTGCGAAAGAAAACACAATGGTTTTTAGAGAATCTCACCAACGTGGTGTTTAATGTCGTTTTTCTTTCGTAGGATGAAGCTCTGTCAGTGCTAGGAGAGATGGTGATGCTTCAGCAAGGTCCGCTCCACTCCTTTTCTAAAGAACGAAGAAGCTCTCATTTAGAAGGAGAGTTCGGCGAGATTCCAACGAGTTCCAACAAAGCTCCGAAGAAGCTTCCTTGAGCTAAGATGAAGCTCTCCTTTAGGCAGGAGAGTAGGCAACTTGCTCTCTAGTTATCCAAGCTCTTCGTCAAGAAGATCTCCTCACACACTCAAGAAAAGTGGTGGAGGAAGATGAAGGAGATGAGGAAGAAGCTGAAGAAGATGGAGTTTACGAGGAGAAGAATTTTTCTCTTTTTTGCTTGAGCTCCGCTCCAGATTTTTCCTTCGCCAAAGGTCCTCTATAGCTCTCCACAACTAAGAGGAAGAGCGAACAACCCTCTCCTCTCCCAAAAAATGCTGAAAATCATGGCTTGGAGAAGCATTAAGGAAGATAAATCCACAACTCATGTTTTCCCTCCTTTTCTGCTAAAAGCAGCATGCCATCTCACCTAAGATCCTTCCAAAAAATGTTTAATCATTCCTTTATGTCTCCCCCTAAGCAAATCTCCCCATGAACCAATAAATCTTGCAATTTTGATTGCTTAGGGAGGTGTCAGGTTCAAAATGGCTGAAACAATTGAGATATTTTGCATCTTGGAACTGGACCGGCTCCTAGGCATCTCAACCTTGGCGCCTAGGCGCCGCGATCCAAGTGCCTAGGCGCCCAGTCTAGTGTCATAGCGTTAGGGCTTTGGCGTCTAGACGCCGCAAGTGCGGTGCCTACTTTCCCATCCATTCGGAAAAGACTGTATTTTTAGCATTTTGAGTGCCTATGTGCCCGAGACTGGCACCATATTTCCATGGGCTCAGTTTGGAGGCTCTAGAGGCAGTTTTGGGTTCTAAGTGCCCGAGGCTAGGGTCGAGGCGCCGATATGGCCCGAAAATACTGATTTTCGCTTGGACCGTCCACTGAAGAGTGTCTTTGATCCGTGGGACCATGCTTAATTAAAATATAACCCCTTATATTCAAAGCCCAAAATAAATTCTATCCTTCATAAAAAAATAATCAATAATAATTCATCATCTTCGGTCTTCCAATAACAACAAGATCAAAATTTTTTAATCTTTCAAAAAAAAAAAAATTATAATAAGAAAACTAATGAATGCGTTAACCTTATCACCAACAGCTTCATTGAAGCAGTCAGTAAATGACANTATATATATATATATATATATATATATAACCATCGAGCTTATGTTCACATCTAGCCAATTCTGAGGATAAGAAATTGTTAATCGATAAAACAGCTTATGTCTGCATCACGCTTATTTCTCAGTTCTTGATAATTAGTTCACACCCTTGGTAGTCACGTGTCTTTGCCTCCATAATGACGTGAGGTCACCAAGCTTTATTTTGGCTGGTTACTTTGTGTTCGTTCCTTTTTTTAATTATTGTAAGGAGTCGTCGATTTGTGTTTATCATCGTAAACTTTTCCTTTTCGAATAAGTCTATCTTTTGAATCATGTGAATGATAAAAAGAAGAGGGAAATCAGAAAACATTTGCGTACGATAAAAGTGAAAAATCAAGAGAAAGGACGGAGAAAATCTTCGTGCGATAATCCTCGCAGGGATAAGTCTAGCACATACGTCCAAAGAAGATCAGATCGAAATAACTTGTGTTAAATATCCAGGAAAGAATGCTTACGAAAACTACTTACAATTAAGGATTCATGTGTGTTTGTTTATTCTGGGGTCCAGAATGCTTTCAAGGGGACGTATCCCACTCGGATAATTACATTTAGGGGTTGTCTAAGAATACTATTGATCCAAAGAGTTTTGTTTACATTTAAAGCGATAACTATCCCAGAGCTACTAAGAGATAGTTATTTCATAGGAGAAAACTCTAATACTTTCAAAGCTCCCACTTAGCCATGGAGTGGAGCGTGAGTCTCTCACACTCCCGCATGAGTAATAGATTCATCGACATACAAAGCATGAGAAATAATCAAATCATTCTAATTGAGAATCCCAATACTCCAAAGTATATTCGGGTCATAAGGGCAAAAGATAAATAGTCGTATCCCAAATGGGCGACAGCTCATTGACAATCAGGTCATCGAGATGATACCAACAAAAGCAAAAGGAACGACATGGCGCAAAAGGGGTAGTAAAAGAAAGGGAGGAGTGAACCCTAGAAGGTAGAGATAGTCGAGTCAAGGTACCACAGACCTGTCATCCCAAGCTACAAGAATTCTAAGTTTACATAACTGTGAAGGTAGTCGACCCAACACGTCCAGAGATCCCCGGTCAATAATCTGTGAATTACACATCCACAAAGACCTCAGTAGCGCTAAAGTCAAACGAATGAAAGTTTATCCTACAATTTTCAGGTGGAGCTTCAAGAGGTGAGACTTATATATGCCAAAATAACAGACATGCCGTTGGAAAAGAGGAGAACGAGAGGTTCAGATACACAGCTGATAACACTCCCAACAAATGAACTTACACTCCATCAAGGTCTGAGAGCCCTCTAACAACCTAAACACACTATACAACCACCTAAGTAGAGATCTATGTTGTGTCAGTTGGGTTGGAGAAACATGAGGACTTCTCCTCGGGACATGCAAGTGATGCAGTTATCTGGAGTTGTCCTTAGATATTATGGAGGTCATATTAGAATGGCTTGGGTGATATCCATGCTATGCAACCCATTTAAAATTCAGTCTTAATGTCATGTAGTAAATTAAAGTAAGTTTTGAAAAAATCTTGACAAATTTAAGTCTAAATTTTAAGTTATTTCAACCTTTTATTATTATGATTTTTTAGTAAAAAAATTATAATTTAAAGATTCTTAATGAGTGTAGATTATAATTTTCGTAGCATCCTAGATCAACAAGAAAGAAATAGGAAAAATAATCTAAGCATGCAAACATTATAGGAAAGCGAGAAGAACAAGATAAATATGAGAAAATAAAAGGTAACTACATCTGAGTCAGTGATATCCCATAAAAGAAAAAGATGGTTAGGCCATGCATAAGTGCATGTATGGTTCCAATTCTATAAATAATTGAGATTTAGAATTAAAGTACAAAACACGAGCAAATAGCTCTAGGTCCATGTCACGTGGTTCTGCCCATTTGATTCCTTGAAACCCGCGCTCGTACCTTATTTCTAATATGGATTATCCTATGACTCTAAAAGTATAGAGAAAAAAATGGGACTCTACTTGCATGAAAACAATGTTAGCGAGAAAGCCATCAAATGTGTAATGTATAATGAGCTGTGTCTTTTTCGTCAAGAGAGTTAAATGAAACTTGCAAATAAAATGTTAGTAGAAATTATTACATGCTCCCCCTTAATGGTACATGTGTGTGTGCATGTATATAAGCACAAATCCCTGCAAAAGAACAACCTAATATGCTACAATGCATATCAAGCATGCAAACACACAAACAAGCACAAAAATGACGCTTGGCTAACACAAACAAATTAGTAAAGAACAATAACAGAAGCATTGAAAGGACTACCTAGCATTCTAAATCCTAGCATGACATACACTATAACGAGAATGTGTCATAACCAGCATCTAATTGCTCATGGTAAAGTTTCTGAATACGTATGACTTTGACAGGATCGTCACACTAGTCCAGTCCAAAAGATCTCATTGATCAAAAGTGTATCACCCACAATGGATTCTTTTAAAAAGTTGGTCTTACTTATGGCCTAACTTGCTAAGTGCAAAAAATTTAAAATTATGATGGGTGTAATAAATAGAAAAGTATATATATTTTTTTAGTTTTAAAATAAGGGTCATTAAAGAGAAACTCGTACCATGAAATTTTACATGAGTTAAATCCTTTAGATTCTTAAAATAGTCATACTCGTGTTAATCTTAATATTTTTACTCGTCTTGCTTGCCTAGATCGACCCAACAAACATTGCTTGTTAAGATATCACGACTAACACGGGATCACTCCCTTATCGAGTCTAGCTCATTATCCATGCACACATATAAATGCAAATAAAAATAGTCATATGACAAAGGTGGTAAGGAGTAAGGCGTAGAGGCAGTGACTCAAGAGCGGGTGTGTCGTGGTGGCAACGACCCAAATAAGTGGGTGTGCTATGGAGGCAGTGACCTGGAAGGGTGGGCATGTAATGGAGGTAGTAACCCGCAAGGATGGTGTGCTATGGAGGTAGTGACTTGGAAGGGTTAGTGTGTTGTGGAGGCAATGACCCGAATGGGTGGGCTTATAGTGGAGGCAACGATAAGAAGAATGAGTGTGCCATGGAAGTATCAGCCCGAAGAATGAATGTGACGTGGAGACAGTGACTCGAAAGGGTGGATGCACCATGAAGGCAGCAACCCAAATAAATGGGTGTGCCATGAATGCAGCGACCCAAAGGAAATGAGTGTGTCGTGAAGGCGGCAAATCAAAGAAATGAGTATGTCATGGAGGCAGTGACCTGAAAGGTGCCTACGCCAGTCCCCAGCGGTGTCATAGGAAGTGTAGGGATGTAAATCCCATTGGAGAGAATTACATAACAGATTGGCTTGGTGACGAGCCACCAATTCACATGATATGTGAACGTGAGGGGATATGCTTGTGAGAAACATAAACCCAAGTGGAGCACATGTAAATGCACAAATCATGAAATATGCAAAGTGTTATACAAGCAAACACACGAAGGTATGAAGTGTGAGTCTGAACCAAAGTGATATGAGGATGCTATGAAGCAAAATGTGGAGTAATGTGTCGTTGGGAGGTACAGCTACTCGTCGCGACATATGACAATATGTGCTAAAAAAGGCATGATAAGGGTGCAAGTGATGAATGTGCTAATGCAAAGTCATGCAATCAAACACTATACAAGTGAAATTGGTTGTTCGACCTGCTGGGTCAATTGGAGGTCAACCCGGGGCAACATAGCCAACGTGCTCAATCGGGCTAACTAAAAAAATGTGATTGGTCGACCGAGCTAGAACAACAAGTCAGTCCAAATTGATCGGCCGATTGGGTATGGGCGTCGATCAGAACTATGTGGTCGATCGATCGTGTCGGGGAGGTCAGTCAAGACAAAGTGATCGGTCTACCGGGCCGGGGCGACCAGTTAAGATGATGTGTTATGCCGATCGGGCTGGGGCGGTCGGTCGAGGCAATGTGTTATGCCGACTGGGATGGGGTGGTTGATCGCGACAATGTGCTAGTGTGAAATGTTTCATGTTGGGTACATATCGTGACACAATACATCATGCAATATGAATGATCACAATCGATAACGAGCCACTCTCATCTAACAATCTCACATAAGTACCTAGGGTTTAGCACATGAATAAGCGATATAGCCACCTCTTAATTTGGCAATGTATGTGGGAAGTTTCACCTTCGAATTTCCAGAAGAAAACTTTCCACAATGTTGTGGAATGGACTGACTACAAATATCTTCTCATTTTCACAATTTATTATGATTTTGCAAAGTGAGCTTGTTACAAAGCTTTTCTCACTTCACAAAATCCAAATATCCCAAACTCTCCAAGGAGAGTTGGAAATGTCAAAGTAAGGGGAAATTGATATTCCAAACCGCTTAGTTGTAGATCTAAGGATTCATAAGGAATCTCTTGGATACGCTATGAATGTATCCAACGAAAGCTTCCTAATCTGAGTTTCCTCTAGGAAAATGCGGCCAATCTAAAGGCGTGTGGTCGTGTTGACTAGTGTCGGCCGACCAGCTCTCCTCGTGTGGGCGACCGAATCCACAACACCTTGTCAAATCTAATGATATGGCTAGTTAAGAAGGAAAACACAATGAATTTTAGAGAATCTCACCAACGTGGTGTTTAATGTCGTTTTTCTTCTGTAGGATGAAGCTCTCTCAGTGCTAGGAGAGATGGTGATGCTTCAGCAAGGTCCGCTCCACTCCTTCTCTAAAGAACGAAGAAGCTCTCCTTTAGAAGGAGAGTTCGGCGAGATTCCAACGGAGTTCCGACAATGCTCTGAAGAACCTTCCTTGAGCTAAGATGAAGCTCTTCTTTAGTGTAGGAGAGTAGGCAACTTGCTCCTTTGTTATCCAAGCTCTTCGTCAAGAAGATCTCCTGGCACACACAAGAAAAGTGGTGGAGGAAGATGAAGGAGATCAGGAAGATGGTGTTTAGGATGAGAAGAAATTTTCTCTTCTTTGCTTGAGCTCCGCTCCAGATTTTTCCTTCGCCAAAGGTCCTCTATAGCTCTCCACAACTAAGAGGAAGAGCAAAAAACCCTCTTCTCTCCCAAACAATGCTGAAAATCATGTCTTGGAGAAGTATTAAGGAAGATAAACCCACAACTCATGTTTTCCCTCCTTTTCTGCTAAAAGCAGCATGCCATCTTATCTAAGACCCTTCCAAAAAAAGGTTTAATCATTCCTTTATGCCCCCCCCCTAAGCAAATATACCCATGAACCAATAAATCTTGCAATTTTGATTGCTTAGGGATGTGTGTCAGGTTCAAAATGACTGAAACAATCGAGATTTTTTGCATCTTGGAACTGGACCGACTCCTAGGCATCTCAACCTTGGCGCCTAGGAGCCGCGATCCAAGTGCCTAGGCGCCCAGTCTAGTGCCATAGCGTTAGGGCGGTGGCGCCTAGACAACACAAGTGCGGTGCCTACTTTCCCATCTATTCGGAAAAGACGGTATTTTTAGCATTTTGAGTGCCTATGCCCCCAAGACTGGCACCATATTTCCATGGGCTCTGTTTGGAGGCTCTGGAGGCAGTTTTGAGTTTCTAAGTGCCCGAGGCTAGCTCCTAGGTGCCAGTATGACCCGAAAATGCTGATTTTCGCTTAGACCGTCCACTTAAGGATGCCTTCGATCCGTGGGTCCATGCATAATTAAAATATAACCCCTTAATTTCAAAGCCCAAAATAAATTCTACCCTTCATAAAAAAAATAATCATTAATAATTCAACATCTTCGGTCTTCCAATAACAGCAAGATCAAAATTTTTTAATCTTTAAAAAATAAATAAATAAATAAAATTTAATAAGAAAATTAATGAATGCGTTAACCTTATCACCAACAGCTTCATTGAAGCAGTCAGTAAGTGATGATTGGCCGTTCAAAACTCAAATCGCATGGCTTGGAAGCTGCGTTTGTTGGCAGCTCGGCACGTCATAAATAAAAGAAGCTGCTTGATGACATCTGCACCCAAACGTGGCAGCTCCCCGCGTTAAAGATCGCGCTATATATTGCCAAGCGATTCTCAGAAATCCCAACTCAACTGCACAAGCTAGCTGTTCTTTCTAATATTGCTGTTTGNGCAGCTCGGCACGTCATAAATAAAAGAAGCTGCTTGATGACATCTGCACCCAAACGTGGCAGCTCCCCGCGTCAAAGATCGCGCTATATATTGCCAAGCGCTTCTCAGAAATCCCAACTCAACTGCACAAGCTAGCTGTTCTTTCTAACATTGCTATTTCTTACGTGATGGAAGCAGCCAAGGAGAAGATACTGAACATCTCTGCAACCGCCAAGTCCGGCATGGACAAGACCAAAGCCGCCGCTGCAGAAAAGGTTGCTCCTTTACCCACTTTATGCATTCTTTGATCGTATTTGAGAAAAAAATATTACATTAGGAGTCTTAACATAATTTATTTTTGGCGTCTTTAATGGTGAGACGCTACATATCAAACGTGTTTTATCATTTTTAATACTGACCAATATCAGTGTATTGCGGTGGGACTCACTTGAATCATGACGCTCACCATTAAATTACGTTAGGACTCTTGATGTAATATGTTCTCCGTATTTGATAGTAATCTTATTAAGATAAAAATGTTGCATGAGGAAGAGTTACGTGCAAATTAGATGTGGATTGGTGTTATTTAGGTGGTATTGAGGTGTAATATCATCTCAATATCGCATTAATACTACCGTCCGCACATCTGCCCGATGTACGGAATGTTTGCTCTTTGTTTATTGGATTTAGCCATAATTTTAACTTAAATTTAGTTAAATATTGAAAAATGACAGTTGTTCATGAGTAGAATCAACACTAGTGTGGATTCGATAAATGCGACATCAACATATTTGACGTAAATGAAAATTGCAGCCAAATAAAGCCTTAGTGTTTGTCCAACATAACACGTACATACTGTTAACAAGATTGGCATATCAGTCTTCTTCCGATAGGATTGTTTTTTTATCTGATGTTACTCACATTGATGTTACAGGTAGAGAAAATGAAGACAAGTGATCCACTACAAAAGGAGTTGGCGGAGCAGAGGAAGGAAGAGAAGATACATCAAGCTGAGCTTGAGAAGCAACAGGCTTATAAGGCCAATGCTATAAGAACGGGGGAAGCACACCACACAGGAGTCGGACCGCAAACTGGCTTGGCTAGTGGCTTGGCCGGGTACCACACAGGAGCCGGACATGAAGGCCAGGGAGTTGGGCAACCAACTGGCTTGGACGGGCAGCACACAGGAGTCGGACATCAAACTGGCTTAGCTAGTGGCTTGGCCGGGCACCACACAGGAGTCGGACATGAAGCCCAAACCGGTTTGGATGGGCAGCACACAGGAGCCGGACATCAGACTGACTTGGCTAGTGGCTTGACCGGGCACCACACAGGAGTCGGACATGAAGCCCAAGCAGTAGGGCACCAAACCGGCTTGGGTGGGCATCACACAGGTGTTGGACATCAGACTGGCCTGGCTAGTGGCTTGACCGGGCACCACACAGGAGTCGGACATGAAGCCCAAGGAGTCGGGCCCCAAACTGGCTTGGGTGGGCACCACACAGGAGTCGGACATCAGTCTGGCTTGGCTCCTGGCTTGACCGGGCACCACACAGGAGTCGGACATGAAGCCCAAGCAGTGGGCCACCAAACCGACTTGGGTGGGCAACACACCGGAGTTGAACAAAGTGGCTCGGGGGAGCCAAATCACTTGTACAGGACTGATGGACCTCCTATAGCCACTGAAACAAAGTTGAGTGGGGAAGGAACTGGAGGTGGATTGTACTAACCCACTAACCTGATGTTTTTTTCTGCATACTTATCTCATGGGTTATATGAGTTGTGTTCAATAAATAGGGACAAATGAGAAGTCTTGGTGTTTTACAACATTAGCTGTTGGATGGATCTCTTTGCTTTTAGTGTGTGAAATGGTGCATTGTTTTTTAATTTGCTGATAATGAAAGTAGGTTGTGTTTTCTTGATTATTCTTCTGTAATCTCATGATTTGTCTCGTTCTGTGATAATATTCTGTTAAAAATAATTTATAATTTAAGTATTCTGTGATTTTATTTTTTCTTAAAGAATTTTAGTAATATATACACGTGCAGCTAGTCCATCGCCCTAGGGCTGTCAATATAGCTCGTTGTTCGCGACTCGTTAAGAAGCTCGTGTTCGACTCTTCTGCTAATGTAACAACCCGAACACGAACAACACTAACAAAGTTTGTTCATTCGTGTTCGACTCGTTTTGACTCGAATCACTACTAATCAATTATATGTAAATATATATATCTTAGTATTTTTAAAAAAATTAATTGACTACAAGACTACAAAGATTTATAATCAATTAAAATTATTAATTAAGAAAATAGAATAAAAATTATTAAATTAAATTCAAATGATATTTTAATATAAATAATAATTTAAAAATTTTGTCTCAATCTTTAACATCTTATGCTACGTGATAGGGCTGTCAAAACGACTCTTGTACGTGAACGACTAGTGTTTGACTCGTTAAACAAACAAGTAGAGCCTCGGCTCATTTACGCCCCCTAGCTGCCTCTACATATTTTAGTTGAAGTTGGAATCTCTCTCACTCTTATTTTAATTTGGGAAAAAAATTTATTTTAATTTATTGACACACATAAAAATTCTNGGCTTGGTCGGGCACCACACGGGAGTCGGACATGAAGCCCAAGGAGTTGGACACCAAACCGGCCTGGGTGGGCACCACACAGAAGTCGGACATCAGACTGGCCTGGCTCCTGGCTTGACCGGGCACCACACAGGAGTCGGACATGAAGCCCAAGGAGTGGGCCACCAAACCGGCTTGGGTGGGCAACACACCGGAGTCGAACAAAGTGGCTCGGGGGAGCCAAATCACTTGTACAGGACTGATGGACCTACTATAGGCACTGAAACAAAGTTGACTGGGGAAGGGACTGGAGGTGGATTGTACTAACCCACTAACCAGATGTTCTTTTCTGCATACTTATCTNCATAGGCACTGAAACAAAGTTGACTGGGGAAGGGACTGGAGGTGGATTGTACTAACCCACTAACCAGATGTTTTTTTTCTGCTCACTTATCCCATGGGTTATGTGAGTTGTGTTCAATAAATAGGGACAAATGAGAAGTCTTGGTGTTTTACAACATTAGCTGTTGCAATCGCATGTTCGGACAACGTTGTGGATGGATCTCCATAGCCTTATCTTTGCTTTTAGTGTTTGAGATGGTGCAATGTTTTTGTATTTGCTGATGGTGAAAGTAGGTTGTGCTTTCTTGATTATTCTGTAATCTCATGATTTGCCTCATTCTGTAATAATATTCTGTTAAAAATAATTTATAAATTAAGTATTCTGCGATTTTATTTTTTCTTAAAAAATTTTAGTCCATCGCCCTAGGGCTGTTAATATAGCTCGTTGTTTGCGAATATCTTGTGTTCGGCTCATTAAGAAGCTCGTGTTCGACTCTTTTGCTAACGTAACAAGCCGAACACGAGCAACACTAGCAAAGTTTTGTTCATTCGTGTTCGGCTCGTTTTGGTACGAAATATTACTAATCAATTATATATTCATGTAGTATTTTAAAAAAATTAACTGACTACAAGACGACAGATTTATAATCAATTAAAATTATTAATTAAGAAAATAGAATAAAAATTATTAAATTAAATTATATATAATAATTTTAAAATTTTGCCCCGATTTGTAACATCTTATGACTACATGATTAGGGTTGTTAAAACGACTTTTGTTCATGAACGGCTCGTGTTCGTTTGCACGAGCAGAGCCTCGGCTCTTTTACACCCCTAGCCTCCTCTACATATTTTCGTTGAAGTTGGAATCTCTCTCACTCTTATTTTAATTTGGGAAAAAATTTTATTTTAATTTATGGACATACATAACGATTATTTCTTTTGTACTTAAATTTTTTAATATTTTAATTTTAATTTCTATGTATATATAAAATTATCTATACATGAAAATATATATTTTATTATTTTTTTTTTTGGTTTGTGTGATTGGAAAGAATTGATGGTATAAATATAAAAAAATGAGCAAGAATGACGTGTAAATTTAAAGAACATGAATGATGTAATTGTTATCTAACTTTTTTAGGATTATTTAATGAAGAATATCATACTATTTCTATTTCATGTGTACTTTGTTAAAGTATTGCTTATATGTGATATAATCACTTTCATATAATTTGAGCTTATTTGATTGTCAAAATATGATTTTGACATTTATGAGTAAGAAAAAATGTAATTTTTATCTTATTGTGCATATAAAAATTCAACATTTATGAGTCAAAGTTCTCATCAAGCAAGCCTGGTGGGCCCAAGTCAGTCCAATTATCTCCAAGATACTAATTTTAAATTTGGAGATTAAATTTAATTAATTTATTTTTTTGGAGAAACCATTGAATCTCAATATATAAATCTTCCATTAGCATTTACATTGTCATATGAAAGATTTGGTTGGTATAAATGTAATAAAGCAAAGAAAATGTTAAATATGTAAATACATAGGAATTGGGTAGTGTGCATGTAAGTGCTCCTTTTTTTTTTTAAAAGTAGCACTTTTTGAAAAAATATAAGATAGTTAGCTCCTGCTATCTTGCTTATCAAACCCAAAGCTGAACAGTGAACATCCAACCAAATATGAAGGGTGCATAATGATTAAAACAACACCATGAAACTTTTGGGTTCTAAGTTTTATTTCAGTACTTGGCATAAAAACATTACTTTAAATCTGAGAAGAAGAAACAGACGTCTCAAAATAATTTATAAGAACACTAAACTCAATTTCTAAAACCACTCTTGTCATTCAAAGGAGANTTATAATCAATTAAAATTATTAATTAAGAAAATAGAATAAAAATTATTAAATTAAATTATATATAATAATTTTAAAATTTTGCCCCGATTTGTAACATCTTATGACTACATGATTAGGGTTGTTAAAACGACTTTTGTTCATGAACGGCTCGTGTTCGTTTGCACGAGCAGAGCCTCGGCTCTTTTACACCCCTAGCCTCCTCTACATATTTTCGTTGAAGTTGGAATCTCTCTCACTCTTATTTTANTATTAATTAAGAAAATAGAATAAAAAATATTAAATTAAATTCAAATGATATTTTAATATAAATAATAATTTTAAAATTTTACTCTAATCTTTAACATCTTATAACTACGTGATTAGGGTTGTCAAAACGACTCTTGTTAGTGAACGACTCGTGTTCGACTCGTTAAGCAAACAAGCAGAGCCCCTAGCCGCCTCTACATATTTTCGTTGAAGTTGGAATCTCTCTCACCCTTATTTTAATTTGGGAAAAAATTTTATTTTAATTTATGGACATACATAACGATTATTTCTTTTGTACTTAAATTTTTTAATATTTTAATTTTAATTTCTATGTATATATAAAATTATCTATACATGAAAACATATATTTTATTTATTTATTTTTTGGTTTGTGTGATTGGAAAGAATTGATGGTATAAATATAAAAAATTGAACAAGAATGACATGTAAATTTAAAGAACATGAATGATGTAATTGTTATCTAACTTTTTTTAGGATTATTTTATGATGAATATCATACTATTTCTATTTCATGTGTACTTTGTTAAAGTATTGCTTATATGTGATATAATCACTTTCATATAATTTGAGCTTATTTGATTGTCAAAATATGAATTTGACATTCATGAGTAAAAAAAAAATGTAATTTTTATCTTATTGTGCATACAAAGATTCAACATTTATGAGTCAAAGTTCGCATTCAACAAGTCCGATGCGCCCGAGTCAGTCTAATTATCCCCAAGATACTAATTTTAAATTTGGAGATAAAATTTATTTATTTATTTTTGGAGAGATCATTGTATCTCAATAAATAAGATTGTGTAGTTAAACTAGATGATGTCTTATAAGCATATATAGAACAATATATAAATCTTACATTAGCATTTATTGTCATATGAATGATTTGGTTGGTATAAATGTAATAAAGCAAAGTATATGTTAAATATGTAAATACATAGGAATAGGGTAGTGTGCATGTAAATGCTCCTTTTTTTTAAAAGTAGCACTTTTTGAAAAAATATAAGATAGTTAGCTCCTGCTATCTTGCTTATCAAACCCAAAGCTGAACAGTGAACATCCAACCAAATATGAAGGGTGCATAATGATTAAAACAACACCATGAAACTTTTGGGTTCTAAGTTTTATTTCAGTTAAAAATATCACTTTAAATCTGAGAAGAAGAAACAGACATCTCAAAATAATTTATAAGAACACTAAACTCAACTTCTAGCATAAGAAAAAAAAACCAATCTTGTCATTCAATGGAGAAATGAAACCTTCTTTCCTCCAATAACTAAGCCATTGAAGCAATCCCTTACTCATCAATGTCGCTCTCAAGCTGAATGCCCTTATACCACCTTGCGCAGAGCACATAAAAGACCAAATCCACANGAGTAAAAAAAAATGTAATTTTTATCTTATTGTGCATATAAAAATTCAACATTTATGAGTCAAAGTTCTCATTCAGCAAGCCTGGTGGGCCCAAGTCAGTCCAATTATCCCCAAGATACTAATTTTAAATTTGGAGATTAAAGTTAATTTATTTAATTTTTTTGGAGAAACCATTGAATCTCAATATATAAATCTTCCATTAGCATTTACATTGTCATATGAAAGATTTGGTTGGTATAAATGTAATAAAGCAAAGTAAATGTTAAATATGTAAATACATAGGAATAGGGTAGTGCGCATGTAAGTGCTCCTTTTTTTTTAAAAGTAGCACTTTTTGAAAAAATATAAGATAGTTAGCTCCTGCTATCTTGCTTATCAAACCCAAAGCTGAACAGTGAACATCCAACCAAATATGAAGGGTGCATAATGATTAAAACAACACCATGAAACTTTTGGGTTCTAAGTTTTATTTCATTACTTGGCATAAAAATATTACTTTAAATCTGAGAAGAAGGAACAGACATCTCAAAATAATTTATAAGAACACTAAACTCAACTTCTAGCACAAAAAAAAACCACTCTTGTCATTCAAAGGAGGAATCAAACCTTCTTTCCTCCAATAACTAAGACATTGAAGCAATCCCTTCCTCATCAATGTCGCTCTCAATCCGAATGCCCTTATACCACCTTGCGCAGAGCACATAAAAGAGCAAATCCACGGCCGTTAATGCTGCGAGCATGAAGAAGAACCTGTCGAGGTGACCGGCGTTGAGGTTACTCGGGATCCATCCTGGAGTCTCTCCTTTCGCCGTGGCAGCCATCACAACACTAACCAGTATGATGCTTGTATAGTTGCCGAGCGAGATGGAAGCCATGTTGAGGGAGCTCCCAAAGCTCTTGATGCCGTCAGGGGCTTGCCCGTTAAAAAACTTGAGTTGCCCGACATACATAAACACCTCTGAAGCTCCAATGAGGGAATACTGAGGAATTTGCCATAGGATTGTGAGCGAGCTCTCCTTATCTGGTTCTGTAACACTCCTCAGCCTGGCTAGCTCAGTGACTCCAGCAGCAATCATTGCTAGCATACCGATCACGAGCCCAACGCCCATCCGCTGGAGCTCGGTTAGCCCATCGGGATTGTTTGTGAACTTCACTACCACAGGCATAAGGATCTGACGATAGATGCAGATGAAAAATATGACACTGATGATGTCGAAGGCTGACATGCTGGCAGGAGGGATGCTGAATGAACCTAGGCGTCTATTCATCATGNTTGCCCGACATACATAAACACCTCTGAAGCTCCAATGAGGGAATACTGAGGAATTTGCCATAGGATTGTGAGTGAGCTCTCCTGATCTGGTTCTGTAACATTCTTCAGCCTGGCTAGCTCAGTGACTCCAGCAGCAATCATTGCTAGCATACCAATCACGAGCCCGACGCCCATCCGCTGGAGCTCGGTTAGCCCATCGGGATTGTTTGTAAACTTTACTACCACCGGCATAAGAATCTGACGATAGATACAGATGAAAAATATGACACTGATGATGTCAAAGGCTGACATGCTGGCAGGAGGGATGCTGAATGAACCAAGGCGCCTGTTCATCATCGTGCCTTGCTCGACGAAGAGGGAGGCCATCTGGGTGAAGACAACTGAGTAAATTATGGTGCAGAGCCAGATGGGAAGCAACTTTAGCACACATTTAACCTCCTCAACCTGAGTTACAGTACACAGCTTCCATGGACTCTTGGCTTCTTGCCACACAGAGGATGCATCAGTTGTCACAGTTGCAGCCTTGTCCAAGAACCTGAAAAACATAAGTGCGCAAAACCAGAACTACATGCCATAAGCATATATTTTAAGTAAATTCACCACCTTAAACTTTATGCAACAAAAACTAAGAATCAAAAATCAACTTTTATTTAATAGAGACAGGGGGCTGTTACATACCGAAACGCATAGCTGTGGGAGATCTTTCTGCTACCAGCAATGGCGGATTCCTTTCCTTTCACTTCATAAAGCAGGGCATCATTATCAGGGACATTAACTTTCCATTTTCGGGCAGCAGCGACGAAAACTTGTGCAATGCGAGACAAGGGGTTGCCTGATGCCTTGAAATGCCTGTATCTTGGAGTTCCCAGTAAGAAAAAAAGAAAAGCAATAACAGCTGCAGCAGTTGATGTCCAGAATCCAATAACCCATTGTCCAGAGTCCTCATAGTACACCAAGATTGTGTTTGAGAAGAGAGAGCCTACATTAAGAGCAACATAGAAGTAGCTGAAAAAGGTTGCCTTTGAACTAGATTCCGAAGGGTCCCTCTCGTCATACTGGTCGGGTCCAAACGAAGCTATCGTAGGCTGATATCCTCCATTACCAAATGCAATTAGATAGATTGATATATAGAACNACTTATCTCATGGGTTATGTGAGTTGTGTTCAATAAATAGGGACAAATGAGAAGTCTTGGTGTTTTACAACACTAGCTGTTGCAATTGCATGTTCGGACAACGTTCTGGATGGATCTCCATAGCCTTATCTTTGCTTTTAGTGTGTGAGATGGTGCAATGTTTTTTTATTTGCTGATGGTGAAAGTAGGTTGTGCTTTCTTGATTATTCTGTAATCTCATGATTTGCCTCATTCTGTAATAATATTCTGTTAAAAATAATTTATAAATTAAGTATTCTGAGATTTTATTTTTTCTTAAAGAATTTTAGTAATACATACACGTGCAGCTAGTACATCGCCCTACGACTGTCAATATAGCTCGTTGTTCGCAAACAACTTGTATTTGGCTCGTTAGGAAGCTCGTGTTCAACTCTTTCACTAATGTAATGAGCCGAACACGAATAACACTAATAANAAATTCACCACCTTAAACTTTATGCAACAAAAACTAAGAATCAAAAATCAACTTTTATTTAATAGAGACAGGAGGGTGTTACATACCGAAACGCATAGCTGTGGCAGATCTTTCTGCTACCAGCAATGGCGGATTCCTTTCCTTTCACTTCATAAAGCAGGGCATCATTATCAGGGACATTAACTTTCCACTTTCTGGCAGCAGCGACGAAAACTTGTGCAATGCGAGACAAGGGGTTGCCTGATGCCTTGAAATGTCTGTATCTTGGAGTTCCCAGTAAGAAAAAAAGAAAAGCAATAACAGCTGCAGCAGTTGATGTCCAGAATCCAATAACCCATTGTCCAGAGTCCTCATAGTACACCAAGATTGTGTTTGAGAAGAGAGAGCCTACATTAAGAGCAACATAGAAGTAGCTGAAAAAGGCTGCCTTTGAATTAGATTCTGAAGGGTCCCTCTCGTCATACTGGTCGGGTCCAAACGAAGCTATCGTAGGCTGATATCCCCCATTGCCAAATGCAATTAGATAGATTGATATATAGAATATGACAGTTCCAACGGCTGAAATTGGTTCGCATTGTAGTTTCCCATCGCCGCATCCAGAAGGTTTCACCAATAAAATCCAAGATGAAAGAGATAAAAGGGCGAGTCCCTGCAAAGATGAGCACCAGAAAAGATTAGATTAACTAGCTAATTTTCCATGGATCATGATAGTAACATTGATAAAAGACGGAATTTTATCGCCATGTAACATTAATAGATAAACAGAGAGATTGCTAGTACAAAGTATGGGAAAGTGGCAGTTTTTTGCAATAAAAAAACTTTATAGGAATTTTGAGAGCGAAGTCCAAATATAATCAAATAAATGATTCAATACAAGATCAAGGCCTTGGTGGCGATATTACCGAGCTCAGAAAATGGAAGGGCAAAAGGCTCCCAAAACAAATTTGAGCTCCAAGAAGACGACCGAAGCTTTGTTTCACAATATGATGATTCGGAGTTTTTTAGACAACTGCCATACAACAATTTCCGTTTCGTGGAAAGAACATATATCAAACAACACAATTTTCTAACATGACAGTTGATTGGCTTGATGGAGCGAGTAACAATCACACTGAACCAAGATTGTTTCACAATGTGTGAAGCAAACTATACACATATTCAAAACTACAAAGAAAAACTTGGAAATTCAATCTTGTGCCATCACTTTTTCTCATAGACCAGCTAGCACAAACCGAGATTGAAAACTTTATTGGTTAAATCAAAATTAGATTAGATTTATGAATAAAAATTTGAGATTTAATGTTTTTGAGTGTGGCATCAGATGTCAGTGTTTTTTTTTTTAAAAAAAAAATTTTTGCAAGTCAAGTTATGCAACTTGTACATGCTGATTACTCTATGACTGAAGATTTAAGACAAGATTAGAAATAAAAAGCACTTCTCAAGTACATACCAAGATAAAGATTAACTGAAACATGGCGCAGGTTAAGTAACGGCCCCAATAGGAATCACTCAAGAAGGCACCAATGAGTGAGAATATGTAAACTGTGCCAGTCCATTTGCTAACATTATTTGCTGCATCTGCATTTTCTTGCTGCATTACTCTTGTTAGGAAGAGAACCAGATTAACCCCAAGTCCAAAAAATGCAAATGTGACAAGACCATAGTTCACTGCATTGACCAAAACAATAATAGTAAAACATTACAAAATAATAATAATAATAATGAATGATGAATGCAAATCATGGAGATGGATCCAAACAAAGAAATAGTGAACATTTTCTAAATTTTTTTTTTTTTTTGTCATTTATGAAAACAGTTTAGAAGCACTAAACACAAAAGACAGAACAACCCGGAAGAATCTGGAGTTCAAATTTCACTCAGGCAGAATAAGCTTCAATTTTTTTGTCGATATAGCCTACCTAGTAAAAGAAGTGTAGATTTCCATTTTCCGGTTTTTGATTTGACTGCGGGTCTTCCCTTTCTGTCCACCGAGCCATCCTCAGTAATGGGAGAGATTCCCTTTTCATCTACACCAGTTGTGTTATCCATGGCAATTTCCTTATTCTGCATGACAAGGCATGAAGTTGTAATCCTTATAATAAAAGTTTCTTGTAAGTTTATCCATGCAAAGCCTTTACGAGACCAATCAGCAGAAATGAGCAAGTATAAAATATAAATATCTTGAAAAAATAACTATATGCTTTGAAAAACTATTGACCACAAGTCATCACTTAACATTTCACAAAGTAGAACAAACAATTGCATCAATTTGTTTGCTCACCTTAAGAGGGATACCATTGACTTCTAGAACTGCCATTATCTGTGAAACCAAATAAGAGAACATGTTACAATGAAGAAATCATTATGGAGCCCCAATAAGATAAATAAATGAAAAGATATACACAATGGCGGAAAAACATATGCTTGAAAAGTTGCAGAGAAAAAAACATCATGAACCCAAAAGAAAAGGAAAAAAAAAAGTTAGATTGAAAGATATAGACAAAGGCATACAAATCAATGCTTGAAACCTTTCTAGTCATTCAAGAACCAATCATACAAGTTATGTTGGAATATATTTATACTATACAAATGCTACTAGTAACACTTATGTAACAAAAAAAGCAAAATCTCCTGAAGCATGCTAGTTGCAGGGCCTATCAAGTAGGCAAATTATTCTTTTATGTAATCGTAGCTCTCATAATTAATATGATCATCAACCATAGCTGAAAACAGTTCAACAAATCAAAAGTCCAAGACAGAATTCTGACGTCGCATACAATCTAAACATTCTTCGAATCCCATACTNGAATGCAAATCATGGAGATGGATCCAAACAAAGAAATAGTGAACATTTTCTAAATTTTTTTCTTTTTTTTTTCTCATTTATGAAAACAGCTTAGAAGCACTAAACANCAAAAAATGCAAATGTGACAAGACCATAGTTCACTGCATTGACCAAAACAATAATAGTAAAACATTACAAAAAAAAAAAGAATGAATGATGAATGCAAATCATGGAGATGGATCCAAACAAAGAAATAGTGAACATTTTCTAAATTTTTTTCTTTTTTTTTTTCTCATTTATGCAAAAGACAGAACAACCCAGAAGAATCTGGAGTTCAAATTTCACTCAGGCAGAATAAGCTTCAATTTTTTTGTCGATATAGCCTACCTAGTAAAAGAAGTGTAGATTTCCATTTTCCGGTTTTTGATTTGACTGCAGGTCTTCCCTTTCTGTCCACCGAGCCATCCTCAGTGATGGGAGAGATTCCCTTTTCATCTACACCAGTTGTGTTATCCA
This sequence comes from Phalaenopsis hybrid cultivar, assembly GCA_002079205.1. Classification (NCBI taxonomy): domain Eukaryota; kingdom Viridiplantae; phylum Streptophyta; class Magnoliopsida; order Asparagales; family Orchidaceae; genus Phalaenopsis; species Phalaenopsis hybrid cultivar. The sequence goes on along the minus strand of JXCR01045598.1, from coordinate 89,747 downwards.
TGGCAATTTCCTTATTCTGTATGACAAGGCATGAAGTTGTAATCCTTATAATAAAAGTTTCTTGTAAGTTTATCCATGCAAAGCCTTTACAAGACCAATCAGCAGAAATGAGCAAGTATAAAATATAAATATCTTTAAAAAATAACTATGTGCTTTGAAAAACTATTGACCACAGGTCATCACTTCACATTTCACAAAGTAGAACAAACAATTGCATCAATTTGTCTGCTCACCTTAAGAGGGATGCCATTAACTTCTAGAACTGCCATTATCTGTGAAACCAAATAAGAGAAAAAAGGGTAAATAGCATGTTACAATGAAGAAAACATTATGGAGCCCCAATAAAATAAATAAATGAAAAGATATACACAATGGCGGAAAAACATATGCTTGAAAAGTTGCAGAGAAAAAAACATCATGAACCCAAAAGAAAAGGNTGTAATCCTTATAATAAAAGTTTCTTGTAAGTTTATCCATGCAAAGCCTTTACGAGACCAATCAGCAGAAATAAGCAAGTATAACATATAATAATCTTTAAAAAATAACTATGTGCTTTGAAAAACTATTGACCACAAGTCATCACTTCACATTTCACAAAGTAGAACAAACAATTGCATCAATTTGTCTGCTCACCTTAAGAGGGATGCCATTAACTTCTAAAACTGCCATTATCTGTGAAACCAAATAAGAGAAAAAAGGGTAAATAGCATATTACAATGGAGAAAACATTATGGAACCCCAATAAAATAAAAAAATGAAAAGATATACACAATGGCGGAAAAACATATGCTTGAAAAGTTGCAGAGAAAAAAACATCATGAACCCAAAAGAAAAGGAAAAAAAAAAGTTAGATTGAAAGATATAGACAAAGGCATACAAATCAATGCTTGAAACCTTTCTAGTCTTTCAAGAACCAATCATACAAGTTCTGTTGGAATATATTTATGCTATACAAATGCTACTAGTAACACTTATGTAACAAAAAAAGCAAAATCTCCTGAAGCATGCTAGTTGCAGGGCCTATCAAGTAGGCAAATTATTCTTTATGTCCTCCTAGCTCTCATAATTAATATGATCATCAACCATAGCTGAAAACGGTTCAACAAATCAAAAGTCCAAGACAGAATTATGACGTCGCATACAATCTAAACATCAATAAATTCAATTTTCAGCCTACATATTCTTCGAATCCCATACCNGGCAAAAGGCTCCCAAAACAAATTTGAGCTCCAAGAAGACGACCGAAGCTTTGTTTCACAATATGATGATTCAGAGTTTTTTAGAAAACTGCCATACAACAATTTCCATTTCGTGGAAAGAACATATTATCAAACAACACAATTTTCTAACATGACAGTTGATTGGCTTGATGGAGCGAGTAACAATCACACTGAACAAAGATTGTTTCACAATGTGCGAAGCAAACTATACACATATTCAAAACTACAAAGAAAAACTTGGAAATTCAATCTTGTGCTCACTTTTTCTCATGGACCAGCTAGCACAAACCGAGATTGAAAAACTTTATTGGTTAAATCAAAATTAGATTAGATTTATGAAAAAAAATTTGAGATTTAATGTTTTTGAGTGTGACATCAGATGTTAGTGTTTTTTTTAAAAAAAAAATTTTTTTTGCAAGTCAAGTTATGCAACTTGTACATGCTGATTACTCTATGACTGAATATTTGNAGCAAACTATACACATATTCAAAACTACAAAGAAAAACTTGGAAATTCAATCTTGTGCTCACTTTTTCTCATAGACCAGCTAGCACAAACCGAGATTGAAAAAATTTATTGGTTAAATCAAAATTAGATTAGATTTATGAATAAAAATTTGAGATTTAATGTTTTTGAGTGTGACATCAGATGTTAGTGTTTTTTTTTAAGAAAAATTTTTTTTGCAAGTCAAGTTATGCAACTTGTACATGCTGATTACTCTATGACTGAAGATTTGAGACAAGAANGCTCCTAGACAATGGTACAAGAAGTTTGATAATTTCATGCAAAATGCTGGATACAGCAGATGCCAGACAGATTACTGTTGCTATGTCAGGTACTTTGATCATTCCTATATCATCTTGTTGTTGTATGTGGATGATATGCTTATTACAGGCGCCAACATTTATGAGATCAATAATTTGAAGAAGCAGATGTCAGAGCACTTTGCAATGAAGGATTTGGGAGCGGCAAAACAAATCCTTGGCATGAGGATTGTTAGAGATCAAGTCAAAGGCACTTTGAGACTTTCACAAGCTGAATATGTGAAAAAGGTGCTTAACAGGTTCAATATGAACAAGGCCAAGCCAGTTGGCACACCTTTAAGCAGTCACTTCAGACTCAACAAAAATCAATCACCCAAGTCAGAGGAGGAACAAGATTACGTGAGTAAGGTTCCTTACGCTTCAGCTATTGGTTCACTTATGTATGCTATGGTCTGTACTAGACCAGATATTGCTCATGCAGTGGGAGTTGTGAGCAGATACATGAGTAATCCAGGGAAGGAACATTGAGAAGTTGTGAAGTGGATTTTGAGATATCTAAAAGGCTCTTCAGAAACCTGTTTGTGTTTCTCAGAAAAGAGTTTAGAGGTACAGGGTTATGTTGATGCAGATTTAGCTGGAGACATTGACAGTAGAAAGAGTACTGCAGGTTATGTTTATACTCTTGGCGGTACTGCAGTGTCATGGGACTCTAATCTACAGAAAACAGTTTCTTTGTCTACTATAGAGGCTGAGTATGTTGCAGTGTCAGAGGCTGCTAAGGAGATGATATGGCTGCAGAGTTTCTTGGCGGAATTGGGTAAGGAGGTTCAGAAAGACACTCTCTACAGTGATAGCCAGAGCGCAATATTCCTAGCTAGAAATCCAGCATTTCAATCCAGGACCAAGCACATTCAGATCAGGTATCACTTTATTCGATCATTGTTAGATGACGGACAGTTACTACTTGAAAAAATTTGTGGAAGCAAGAATCCTGCTGATATGTTGACTAAGGGCGTCACACTTGAGAAACTGAAGTTGTGTTCGACTTCGGTTGGTCTTCTAGCTTGAAGACGGGGATTTTGAGTTGCAGAGGTGGAAGATATCACGTTAAAGAAAGGGGCGACGCCGCCAGTTACTAATGGGAGACGTATTCAGTGTCTCAGTCTCCAAGTAGGAGAATTCTTGAGTGGAGTCTGTTCCATTAAGAAATTAATTAACTGCTTCTTAATTAATTAATTCTCCTTCCAAATTTTAATCTCCCGCTTTTCTCTTCCGGGNTGCCCGCTGACCAAATATCGATTCACCTTTTTAATAAATAAATAAATAAACAAATATATATATATATATATATAGTGGTAAGATACAATGTTAGGCTAAAGGATTTCCAAAACCATGAATTCAAACTACAGACTTTACAATTCATAACTCCTCCACATTCTCAAATGAAAAACCAACAGTTTCAATTAATCGTAATGCAAGTGCCCAAATAAGAGATAAAAAACTCCTAGGCAATTGTTATTAGTTCTAGAAATGTGGATGGCAAGACTGCATGTGAGTAGACATAGATAATTTTTGCATGTCAGTTGTTTTCATATTGTTGAGTGGAGTCTGTTCCATTAAGAAATTAATTAAATGCTTCTTAATTAATTAATTCTCCTTCCAAATTTTAATCTCCCGCTTTTCTCTTCCGGACCCACTTTTTCTTTTCCTATGGAGGGTCCCGCCATCTCCTCTTTCCAGAACAGCTTCCCGCTCTTCCAGCTCCTTGATGGATTTCACGAATTGAAGTTCTGCCATGAATGGTAGCTGCCTTTGGCGGTAAGGAATTTATAATTCCTTCTTTTGGTATAATGGAGGGTCCCGCCACTAGCTTAAATCCTGCAGAAGAAATTTGCTTCCTAAATTTCTTCATGGGCTTCTCTATTTAAAANTGCAGAAGAAATTTGCTTCCTAAATTTCTTCATGGGCTTCTCTATTTAAAGCAAAGGAGTGAATAATCAATTTTGTGTGGGGATTTCTCGGTTATTGCTTCTTGGTTAGATTAAGGAAGTGCAAGCAGCGATTCCATATATTGCTACTTCACGGTTTATGTGTGGTAGGCTTACGGGAGAAGCAGAAGGCAACGCAAGGCTAATTTACTCCTTCGACAGTGGCTCTCGGGTATAGAGAGAGATAAAAGAAGAGAGAGTTCTTTCTTGTATGTCGACGTGGTCGACGGTGTAATCCTCAAAGCTATAAAATCCTCTGCAACTCCGTGGACGTAGGCAATTTGCCGAACCACGTAAATCTTGTGTCGTTTTTATGGTGATTTTTCTCGATCTAATTTTTCGCTTTATTGTCGTCGATTTTTTCATAACAATTGGTATCAGAGCCCCGATTCGGATCTGAGGAAGAACGATGGCCGGAGACGAAGTGAAGATTTCAGGGATCGAGAAGTTCGACAGCACGGATTTTGGATACTGGGGATGCAGATAGAGGATTACCTCTACGGGAAGAAACTTCATCTTCCACTACTGGGAAAGCGACCGGAGAAGNACGTAAATCTTGTGTCGTTTTTCTGGTGATTTTTCTCGATCTAATTTTTCGCTTTATTGTCGTCGATTTTTTCATAACACATATAACATTCTTAACAAAAAATTACAGAATCTTCCACCAAAAGAAGCTCAGATCTCCCTAGTTCTCCGACAAAAATCAAGTTCCATGACGCAGAAGAATTAAAAATCACTNTCATATAACATTCTTAAAAAAAAATTACAGAATCTTCCACAAAAGAAGCTCAGATCTCCATAATTCTCAGACAAAAATCAAGTTCCATGACGTAGAAGAATTAAAAATCACCGAANCTATTATATATATATATATATATATATATATATATATATATATATATATATATATATATTGGTAAGATAAAGTGTCACGTTAAAGGATCTCCAAAACCATGAATTCAAACTACAGACTTTACAATTTATAACTCCTCAACCTTCTCAAACGAAAAACCAACAGTTACAATTAATCATAATGCAAGTGCTCAAATAAGAGATAAAAAACTCCTAGGCAATTGTTATTAGTTCTAAAAATGTGGATGGCAAGACTGCATGTGAGTAGACATAGATAATTTTTGCATGTCAGTTGTTTTCATATAACATTCTTAAAAAAAAATTACAGAATCTTCCACAAAAGAAGCTCAGATCTCCATAATTCTCAGACCAAAATCAAGTTCCATGACGTAGAAGAATTAAAAATCACCGAACATCCCCCTTCTATACATATATTTAAAACAGAACCTGTAAACGCGAACAAATTCCATTTCTCAAAGATAAAAGAAAAATAAGTTTGCAGATAACCGCTATGCCGAGCTCCTAAGAGTCAAGTTTCCGCCGTATTCCGGTGAAGGGGAAGAAAGCAAAGTGATGAAGGATAGGAAACGAGTTCCCGCATCCAGAATGAGATTTGACGCCCCCTGAAATCTGAATAGCTCCCGTAAGCCTATAGTCATTTATGTCGTCGGCCGATCTCGATGCTCTCCACACCAGACCTCAAATTGCCCCTTTCTCCGAGACGGGAAGATGGATTTAGCTCCGAATCAGAATGCAGAAACCAGAGGCTAAATTTAAAGAGGATGGTGCTGGTTTTGTGCACGCTGGATGGGCGGTTTATAGGATCTTTGTGTGGGCGAGGGGATCTCCAGCTCCTCTTTTGTAGCCGCGCAATATGGAGGGAAGAAGAAGAAGACGCCCTTTTCCCGCATGCGTCGCAATCGGAGCTTCCGTTACACGTGCGGCGCGTGAGCGCCAGCCATCTCACGGACTTCTCGTTTGAATTACCTTTTAAAAATTATCTTCTAACCCACAATTTCACGAAGAAATATTCTGTCCGGATGTTCGCATTTTCAGACAGTCAACTACTGGCGGTCACATTGCCTGCTTATGAAGTGTATGACAACGTGACCGCATGTGATTTGTCTCCCGGACGGGCAGTGCCCAGACAAAATATTTTCTCCAGCTTTACATCCAACTTTTTAAGAAGTTGTAACCACCCAAAAGAGGTCATTGAAATCAGAGGAGCAGAGCGGCTGGGGATTACCTTGATCGAGGATTGTAATCGAGCCAGAGTCGAGTCGAGTCGAGCATAGTATGCGTTTGGACTTGATTTGGTTGAATTATAAGTTGTTTGTGTTCAATTCAAGCTTGAGTGAAGCTTTAAAATATGTTTATGCTTGGTTTGCTAAAAATTTTTAGTATTCATATTTGATTTTAATTAGGATTATTTATATTAATTAAAAAGCTAAAAATTCAAAGGATTAATTAGTTTTTCATATAAAGTTAGGCATTTGATTTGTAAACGTTTTTTATAAAAAAATTAGAAAAAAATGTTAAAATTTTAAATGAGTATTTGATTTTTATATATATATATANTATTAATTAAAAAGCTAAAAATTCAAAGGATTAATTAGTTTTTCATATAAAGTTAGGCATTTGATTTGTAAATGTTTTTTTATAAAAAAATTAGAAAAAATGTTAAAATTTTAAATGAGTATTTGATTTTTTTTATATATATATTTTTTTTTATAATTGATCTTATGAATATAAAGTAGTCGAATAGATTTTGAATTAGCATTTAACTAGTTAATATCAAATAAATAAAATTGTATATAAGTTATCACATATTTTGCAATCAAATAACATAAATAAATACAAATAAATCAGTTTATTTAAATAAAAAATAAAAAAAAAATCTTTTAACTTATGTATATGCTGATATTAAATTATAATATTTACTATTAAATATATTATTAAATAAATTATAATCAATTAATTTTTTAAAATATATCTAATAACTTAGAGCATTTAACAAGTTAATTATGGAACAACAAATGAGTTTTTTATGAACATTAACAAACGTGCTAGAATATGTTCAAATTTGATTAATTTAAGCTTGGATTTTTAAAGAAAATGTTCAAACCAATTTATTTATTGTTTTGAACAAATCTAATTGAATAGCCGAGTTGTTCATCAGCTGCATTGGTTCATTTACAATCCTACCTAGATCAAAAGAAAATACGAACCTCAACAATATAATTTTTGTAAGGCATCAGCACCACAAATCTTAAGAAATTTACCATATATATANTACGAACCTCAACAATATAATTTTTGTAAGGCATCAGCACCACAAATCTTAAGAAATTTACCATATATATATATATATGTGTGTGTGTGTGTGTGTGAAAATTTAGTTCAGAAACAAAAATTCACTTCATAACAATACAAAATTTAGATATGCACTTCTAGTGTGATTGCTCATGCTAATAAAAGAATATCTATAATTTTTTTTTTAAATCTACTTAAATTAAGAATCACGATACACCTAATTAATCATAAGGTTGACATTAATCACGCATTTTTAGAAGCAACAAAATATTGAGAAAATTATGGTACCGTTTGAAAAAGAAAAAAATGTCGAAACACCACATTTTGTCATGTTCAAAGTAATGAAACACTCATGAAAGCTCACTTTCTCCTCCGATCTACTAAGAAAAATCATGGTTAAGAAAATAACATTCTATATTATTAATAATGCAAATTACTGATCACAAAACACATAAACAATTTCAAAAAATGATATCCAGTGGATTAAGTATGGGTGTTCAATGATCAACAAAAAAAAAATATGGAAGTGTTGGGTCAACTGTCTAGACAAATTCTTTTACAAAGGAGGCTGTCTAAAACGTATAGGTCGTTAGAAGGATCCTCGACTCAGACGAGCTGTAGGTCATTTCGTTAGGAGCGTTTCCAGCTTTATAACTAAACATGTCTTTCTTTTCTTTCTAGCAGCAACCACTCCACTTTGGCGGATATAAGTTCCACCACTTGGAGCTCCACCTGATAGTCGTATGATAGAGTTTCATTCATTTGACCTTAAGGCTAGCAAAGTTCCAGTCGATGGTGCAATTCACGAATTGCTGACGGGGGTCTCTGAACGTGTTGGTCGACTACCTCAACGACTAGGTAGACTAGGGTCATAGTGGCTTGCGATGATAGGTTAGTGGTATTTGACCTGATTACCTCTATCTTTTAGAGATTACTCATCCCTTCATTTGACTACCCCTACTGCGCCTTATCGCTCCTTTTGCCTTCGTTGATATCATCTAGATGGCCTGATTATCGATGAGCTACATCTTGTTTGGAAAACGACGATTTGTCATCCGCCTTTATGACACGGTGTGGTTTGACGTATAGGGATACCCTTTCAAGGTGACTTGGTTATTTCGTAGGCTTTATATGCTGATGAGTCTGTTATATACCCACATGAAACCGTGAGAGACTCATTCTCTGCCCCGTGGCTTAGTAGGAGCTTTGAAAGCATCAAAACTTTCCTACGTGAAATGACCATCCTTTGATAACCCTACGTCGGTTGTCACTACTACTGTAAGCAAAACTCCTCTGGATCAAGAGTATTCTGGGCAACCCCCACGATGTAATTAATTAAGTGAGATATATCAACTTGGGAGTACTCTAGACCCTAGAGCAGATAAACACCTAAATCTCTTGTTGTGAGTAATTTTCATATGCATTCTTTTACGGATATTTGACACNTTTAGATATGCACTTCTAGTGTGATTGCTCATGCTAATAAAAGAATATCTATAATTTTTTTTTTAAATCTACGTAAATTAAGAATCACGATACACCTAATTAATCATAAGGTTGACATTAATCATGCATTTTCAGAAGCAACAAAATATTGAGAAAATTATGGTACCGTTTGAAAAAGAAAAAAATGTCGAAACACCACATTTTGTCATGTTCAAAGTAATGAAACACTCATGAAAGCTCACTTTCTCCTCCGATCTACTAAGAAAAATCATGGTTAAGAAAATAACATTCTATATTATTAATAATGCAAATTACTGATCACAAAACATATAAACAATTTCAAAAAATAATATCCAGTGGATTAAGTATGGGTGTTCAATGATCAGCAAAAATAAATATGGAAGTGTTGGGTCGACTGTCTGGACAAATCCTTTTACAAAGGAGGCTGTCTAAAATGTATAGGTCGTTAGAAGGATCCTTGACTCAGACGAGCTGTAGGTCATTTCGTTAGGAGCGTTTCCAGCTTTGTAACTAAACCTCTCTTTCTTTTCTTTCTAGCAGCAACCACTCCACTTTGGCGGGTATAAGTTCCACCTCTTGGAGCTCCACCTGATAGTCGTATGATAGAGTTTCGTTCACTTGACTTTAAGGCTAGCAAAGTTCCAGTGGATGGTGCAATTCACGAATTGCTGACGGGGGTCTCTGAACGTGTTGGTCGACTACCTCAAAGACTAGGTAGACTAGGGTCCTAGTGGCTTGCAATGATAGGTTAGTGGTACTTGACCTGATTACCTCTATCTTTTAGAGATTACTCATCCCTTCATTTGACTACCCCTACTGCGCCTTATCGCTCCTTCTGCCTTCGTTGATATCATCTCGATGCCCTGATTATCGATGAGCTACATCCTTTTTGGAAAACGACGATTTGACATCCGTCTTTATGACACGGTGTGGTTTGACGTATAGGGATACCCTTTCAAGGTGACTTGGTTATTTCGTAGGCTTTATATGCTGATGAGTCTGTTATATACCCACATGAAACCGTGAGAGACTCATTCTCTGCCCCGTGGCTTAGTAGGAGCTTTGAAAGCATCAAAACTTTCCTACGTGAAATGACCATCCTTTGATAACCCTGCGCCGGTTGTCACTACTACTGTAAGCAAAACTCCTCTGGATCAAGAGTATTCTGGACAACCCCCACGATGTAATTAATTAAGTGAGATACATCAACTTGGGATTATTCTAGACCTTATAGCAGATAAACACCTAAATCTCTTGTTATGAGTAATTTTCATAGGCATTCTTTCACGGATATTTGACATAAGCTATTTCAGTCCAATCTTATTCGGACATTTATGCTTGGCTTATCCGAGCGAGGTTTGCTACACAAAAGTTTTCCATATTCTTTCTCTTGTTTGTCTGCTGACAGCGAATTTATATATGCTTAAAAATACAAGAATTTAACACCACTACTAGAAGATTTAAATCCCCGGCAACGGCGTTAAAAACTTGATGCAACTTTANAGCGAATTTATATATGCTTAAAAATACAAGAATTTGACACCACTACTAGAAGATTTAAATCTCCGGCAACGGTGCTAAAAACTTGATGCAACTTTAAATACGCAAGAACTTATGAACCCAAAGTTATTATTTTATAATAATTTTGTAAAGTCACAATTTCAAACGCAAGTATACGTATCGCTCAAGTAATACATGGCTCTAGTGGAGTCTCTTTTATCGATCCNTGATTTTGTAAAGTCACAATTTCAAACGCAAGTATACGTATCGCTCAAGTAATACATGACTCTAGTGGAGTCTCTTTTATCGATCCCACAGGGAAGCGAGGTAAGAGGTCCTTAGTCAAATTCTAATATACTATTATTAGTCATTAGTTTGGAAGTGCGATTTAAGAGGTTTTACTAAAAGATACTCCTAAATGTAAGTCTTAAGTTTAACACAACTAATAACTACTCCTAAATGCAAATATTAATTCTAAAGATAACTCTTTTTGGATGAATTGGTTTGGAGAATTTTGAGATATTAAAAATTACTATTCTTATGTAATGAATTGGATAATGTAAAGGAATGAGATGCATTAAATATTGTATGTGTCAAATAGGAGCAATCCTATTCCTTACCCTTTGGTCTAGGGATAAAGAACATTGACTAATCCTATGCTTGTTTACTGAATCCATGGCTAGGCTGGGAGGATACCGGCTCTCACTACGGAGCTCCCACATTCCCTTCGCCTGAGGGCTAGAATCTCTGCTTCAGTACTTAAACAATAGGACCAAATTGGAGATTTTAGTCTGTCACCCTAAAATCTCAAATTCTACGCCATCAAAGTATATTTCCCTATTTATTTGCATTCAACTCCCATGAACTTAACCATCCATTGAATCTAAATGTGGTTCTACTTTGTTGAGAATTACATAGCCCACTCGGGTCTTAATGCAATTACAACGAATTTTAACACTACAACATGCCTTTATTGTAATGTAAATAAAGTATAAGTAAAAATCATCACATTGATAATTAAATCCGCTTCTAACATGCATCACAAAATCCTAAACATGAATTATACTCATTACAAAAGAAAAGTAAAATGAAAACAACGGCATAATCTTCTCATACTATTATTTTCAAACAAGAAGAGAGAGTAAGAGAAGCCCATCACAAAGCACGAAGTAAACACAACGAAAACTTCATTTAATCAAAGCAAATCCACTAAATAAGTGTTTAAAAAAATCAAAAGATAATGAAGAACACAATACTTAGCTTTTTCCCTTTAAAAGAAAGACGAATATCTCTCCCACAAAGTCTCCCGCAGATCCATGCAATGCTAAAACAACTCCTTACAAATTCTCTCAAAATCTCATCTCCAATCTCTCCAAAAGGGTAGAAATCTACATTTCTACTCCTATTCTAAAAACCCTAAACTTTCTCCACACTTTTCCTAACATTCCTCACCCCACTTTTTCTAACATAAATTCGTTCTTTTAAAGTGTAGGGATGAAGTTTGAAGAGTTGCCACAAGAATCCTTTAAAAAAACGTCCAAATACGTTGAATTTCGGCTCGTAACTGCCAAAAGTCGGTCCATAATCGTTCCGGGTGCCGTCGGCGGGCTCGAGGGCGCTGTCGGCGAGCTTTTCTGTCATTTTTCGGTCTTCTTAGGTAAATCTCGCCGTCGGCGCCGTTTTGGGCACCGTCAGCGAACAGACTGCGCAGCTCCACCGTTTGGCTCCATTTTAGCTCCATTTCGCCCCATTTCAGTTGCGTTGTATTCCTAACAGATAGCCCTACAAAATAAGCATGAAAACAATCTTCCTTTAAAGTGTAATCTCATTCAAAAATATGTAAGAAGTGTAAAAGAGATTAAACATCAAAAGACTTATCGAAAGGTGACAGAACAAAATTTCATTTCTTGCTCATTTTTGCTTCAAATTGCACCGTTTTTGTTTTTTTTTCTCCAAAATTTCATTTCTTGTACCGGAAACAAAAAACATGCAAAATACCTTCCTTTAAAAAGCATAAAATTAAGCATAAAATGTATATGAAAAATCATGTATTTTTTCCTTTGGTCCTCTGCCGTTATTGTATTTCTTGTTTCTCCGATTCCTTTCTTCTCTTGATCATTCACATGATCCGGAAGAGAGACTTAATTTTTTTAAAAAAACAAGTATATGACGATGGACAAACTGTCAACACCTTTAAAAATAAAAAGAAGACGGAACACAAACATCATAACAATGGAATAAGCTACTTTTACCATCTAAAGAGGCAATAGCTTCAATGTAAGAGTCAATTATCATCCACTCAAAATTCCTCGCGATTACTCCCTGCAGAAATAGTGAGATTGCGTGTAGAGTAAGGAAAGTCTAGACTTTGTAGTAATTATATGTGACTACTCCTTAAGGATATAGTCAACATAGATTTGTGATGGTGAGAAACACTATTTTGATTGAAATGTAATTCAATTTCTTATCGATCTCTCGATTGACAGAGCACTCACTATGATCTCAAAATTCATCGAATAGGAGATAGAAATGACAAATCTTTTTTCATTCGTTCATTTTTCTCACAGTATCCCGTCAAAGAGCTAAGAGAACCAAGAAATTAAATGGACATCATAAAATGAACTTCTTAAGCTAATAAGGAAGCCCTCACGTAAATGGGACTTCTAGGCCTATTAGATCAAACCTTCTTTTTTGAAATATAAACATCATTGTGATAATTGCAATGATCACTTCTCCTCAAGAGGATCTGGTGAGCTCCTCTGTTTAGCTCCCTTGTACTTATTTAGCTCTTTTTCCAAGCTCATATGCTTATATCAAGCTTATTCACCAGCTCACCTGCATCTATCAAGCTTATTCGTTGGCTCTCCTGCACTTATCATGCTTTATTGCCGAGATCATTAACCAATTCAAGGTTATCTAGATGACATAAGGAAGGGGACTTTACTCCATCATTGTTTATGCCCGTTTATGAGCTTCTTGAAACTCATATCGATGTTTTTCAATACCAAATCTTGGATAGGCTTCTTACAGTACGACCTATACTATACTATTTATTTATTTATTTATTCTTCTTGTAGCCCTATGAGAGTTAAGACATCCTATGAGGCATATACATAGGAAGATCCTCATTCCCTTGAGAAAAAAAAAGAGGAAACAGGGGGAACATTAGGCATGATATGCACAAGTTGGAGCTCCATTCTCTCCCATGTTCATATTACAAGCTCTCCCCAAATTGAATGAATTCAACAACACACGCTTAACCTCTAAAAGAATTCAACAATTGTATTTCCTTTATTAGATCAATAAAATTTAAGATCATAATAAATGTAAATAAATGCTGAACTTAGGTATTAGATTAAAGTTAATAACAAAATATAAAACAAGAAAAAAATATTTGTACATAATTAAAATTAATCAATCAAAATTATTCATATTAACAAAATCTTATTTTTTTTTTATGTAATTATGTTTTGTTAATAGACTTGACGCATGCGCACACGTATATATTAGCGACAAAGACAATTATAGTTAAATGCACAGTGCCCAGTTGAACCTGAGCCGTTGCACAAAGAAGTTGGGAGACTACAGAGGGATGTGGAGCCAACAACCAACATGCCACAAATTCTTGTTCTTATAGTTGTAAATGAATTTTATTTATTAAAAAATTGATTTTTAAAATTTTTGCCTTTTATAAGTAGGTGGAGATGCAAGTTGTCTTAGTCTAGTTGAAAGTTTACTCTTTTAATAAAGGGACTGTGAATTTAAGGTTTTGCATATGTGAAGTGCATGTGTATAATTAAATTTATTTAAATTTTTTTAAAATAAATAGTAATAACAACAACAAAAACAACAACAACAAGAGGATGCTCCAGATTTGTACGAGAATGCAACAAATCGTTACAAGATGGGAAAGAACTATAAGAACTTTTCTCGTTCTTCGTTCGTTCCCTTTCCTGTATTTTGAATTTGTTTTTCGTTTACAAATTATGAGTTGTGTAACGAGTTTGAACAATCAATGACTTTTTGAATACGAGACATGGTTTAGGCCGTTTGATGGCTGGAATTTGAATTTTTATTACAAAGTCTTCGTTTGAGGAGACATTGAAGTTCTGTTAGGTCAGAGCGAACAATAACATCTACAAAAATTCTCGTTTGGTGAAACGACATGTGACTCCCAAAGTTCTTTTGCAATAATCATAAATTTTTGTCGTTTCAGATCGTAACTGATCTCCTCTGATTTGACGAAAGTTGATTCTAAACGAAATTTGATGAACATTATTTCAAATGAAGCTTTAATCTTGCGAACCAAATTTCTTAAATTCTTATATGAATCTAATTTAGTAAATTTGGATTTTCATTTGAATTCTTAAATAAATTAGGCCTACATTATAAATTCTATTGAAAAGTGCTGCAAAATTATTGTTTTAAAGGGAAGCTCACCAGATTGTAGGCCGAAATGGGCACTGTTTCCTCGGTTTCGCCGACGAAGGTATCGGCATTTTGAATCTCTTCCGAGCTGCGATACCAACGAGGAAGGGGAGGAAGGGGACGAGTTCGTTCTGGTGAGCTTTAACTCAACTAACAACTCGATCTGGCTTGTCTTTAGGTCTCCATTCCGCTTTTCTCCCTGTTTCTTAGAGGGATTTGGTGTGCGGATCATGCAGAAAGTGGTGATCATCTTCTTCATGTTCTTGTACTAGGATTGGTTTGGTGATTTACTGAGGGTTTTGGCATTGATATGAGTTGAATGATGGTTGTTTCTCGAGCCATGATTTTGTTTTTCAGTACTAGTTTTTCCGATTTCTAGGGCATCGTCTTCTTACGTGAACTAGTTTTTTATTTCGTTATGTGGAAATGCTGTTTTTTCTTTGTTTGATTTTACGCTCTTTTCGTTTGGGAGCATTTTGCTGAAATTGTGCTCTTCATGTTCTTGTTCATCTGAAGGATATTCTTATGCGTCCAGCNGAGCTGCGATACCAACGAGGAAGGGGAGGAAGGGGACGAGTTCGTTCTGGTGAGCTTTAACTCAACTAACAATTCGATCTGACTTGTCTTTAGGTCTCCATTCCGCTTTTCTCCCTGTTTCTTTGAGGGATTTGGTGTGCGAATCATGCAGAAAGTGGTGGCCATCTTCTTCATGTTCTTCTACTAGAATTGGTTAGGTGATTTACTTAGGGTTTTGGCATTGATATGAGTTGAAGGATGAGTTTGAGCTCCATTGTTGTTTCTCGAGCCATGCTTTGTTTTTCAGTACTAGTTTTTCCGATTTCTAGGGCGTCGTTTTCTTAGGTTAACTAGTTTTTGATTTCGTTATCTGAAAATGCTGTTTTTTCTTTGTTTTATTTTACGCTCTTCTCGTTTGGGAGCATTTTGCTGAAATTGTGCTCTTCATGTTGTTGTCGATCTGAAGGATATTCTTTTGCGTCCAGGTCGATAATTTTCTATGTTGTGAGAAATTGCATCTAATGATTCAGTGTAAGGATATTTTACCGTGAATTTGGATGCTTTTTGGTGAAATGTGTCTTTTTTTTAATATATATATAATGTTGATCGGCAATATTTTGTTGCATGAACCTCTTTTTGTTTCGCCCTAGATTCTCTGACCTATATTAATCGGCTTGCTGCAACTTTTATATTTCTTCATCCGTTGATCTCTTAGCCGTTTGATGTCTTCATGTAGTACATCAATGCTGATGTCTGGCATTGCTTTGGTTCCTCTGTTGTATGCATAATTTTTGCGGGCATTCTTCCTGCTGCAGCTAGAGTAAGCTGTGGCAGAAAATGCCACTGCCTCTTCTCTTGAGTAGTTTCAGCTAGAATTAGCATGCCATGCTAAACTCTTTTGGAGTTTAATGCAGATACCAACTTTTATTTCTGCAACTTATCAACTAGGAGATGGCTGCATCAATAGCAACTAGTCTGCAAATGTTGGCCACTAGACGGTCAGCCTTCTCTTCTCGGATGATGCTACCATCAACTACAATAGCAGATAAAAGATTAACCATCCAATCTAAACTGTCAAGCTCATCCAGCATTTCCCTCACCAAACCTTTTCGCCGGAGCTTTTCGTCCGCTTCACAGAGATACAATAATGTTGTCACAAGTGCCATATCTGATAAGAATGATAAAGAAGATCTTAAATCAGGATTGCCTATTGATTTAAGAGGTAAAGGGAGTCTTCTATTTAACTACTGTACCTTATTATAGTGCTATGAGTATTTCATTTATCACTACCAAGTAACTATTATACTAAATTCCTATGTATTTATATGTATTACATTTGAATTTTAATATTTTCTTATAGCACTTTAATGTCTAAAACAATCAATACATATACATGTAAAGGTGTATTTCACTTTATAGAAACTAATGTTGGCGGCATTTTGAATGTGATTTATATATAAGGGTGTCGTAAGTGAATATAGAAGTTTAGGTATGAGGTATGTAAATATATAAGAATTCAGTAGTTTGCTTGTAAATTTAAGTAATATTTGTATTAGTCATGCTGTATGCTGGAGAGGGTTCTATGGATTAATCAATAGGATTTAATTTCATTTGTGTGGTTGTTTGAGTTTTTCAAAATGCCCACACAACAAAAAACAAAGAATTTTATGTGTTAAATCCATCAAAAGAAAACCAAGGGCGAACCTGTTAAAAAATTTTCCGCTCTAAATTTAATACAAGTTTCTCTCTCTTTTGGTCAATTGGAAAAAAAATCTTATGTTGGATGCCATGTAGCTAAAGGGATGATGGAGACACTCATTGGAAATTTGAAGGACTAGGTAGATGCTTCATAAGTAGAAATTTAGAGAAATCGCTTAATTAAAACTCTCTTAGCATTTACTATCAATCTGATCCACTCTCCCAAATGAAGGATGAAGTTGTTTATTTATAGCCTTGTCTGTGGCGATTTTATGCATAAAAACTATAGGGCTTCATGCTTACTATTTTCAATGAATGGAGTGGATTGGACTCATAAATATTAAACCTTGTGCAATATTTGATTGGATTGGTCCTGTCTTGGGGTCATCTTGTTAGGGTCTTTGTAGGTGATACAATCCTAGAGGGCTCCTAGAAGGTATTTTGTCAGGGCCGAGTCCGAACTTTGGAATTAACCAAGACGGGAACAGACGGTCAAACGGTGAAAATTAATTATCTATTATTTTATTTCTATCACTAACAAATTAATATTCAAATATACATGAAAGATTCATTAAAGAAAATAATTAAATTAGCAAGTAGAAATGTGTACCTTTCTGTTTGTTGTTCGCCTCATATACACATTTGATTCTTTTTTGTTTATCAAATTAAAACCTAAAGGTAATATTAAAACAACATAATCAATTATCTAAGAATAACTTAAGAATAATCACATTTCTAAACTACAACAAAAAAAAAATCAATATGCATGTTTGTTTTTCATCTCTATAAGAAATCTTTTAATATATTAGCCTTTTATATTTTTATAAGAAATATGATAATATACTAATGCATGTATCAATGATCCTTTCTAAATGAAAATATTCAAATCTTTTGTATTTATTTACTTTATCTATACGCTTGTTTTATACTATTTACATACATATCTTGGTTGATATTATCTTGTCAACAAAACCTAATACACTCTTGGTTGATATTATCTTGTCGGCACATCAGTTAGCGATGTAAATATCAGAATTGTGTGGGATGGAAAGGCCCTTACCTTCCTCATGACCAATATTATCCCATCATCACAACAATTAACAATGTAAATATCACAAATGTATGGGGAGGTAATTTATGGTGTACACGCTTCTGACCGATATTATCTCATTCTCACAATGGTTAATGAACTAACTATTACAGTAGTTTGGGGTGATAGAAAAACTCTACGCTCGTGGGTACACTGACATCCTCTACTTATATCATTAGGGAGTGAACTCTTCCTCTGAACATGCAAATACAAACATTTATATATAAGTCATTTCATTCTTCATAATATATATTATTCTGAGACTTTTTTATACATCTACTAATATGCATACTCTTCTATACAATTAATTATCATATATATCGCTCATATCATGCATATCTCTTATCTCATGCATATTTTTATATTATGCATATCTTTTTCTATCATACTTATCATGAATATCTTTTATATCATGTCTATTTTGCATCTCATACATATGTTTCATGCATTTATATATTCTGTCTGATAGTATGAATAATCTAACTAAACTAGAACATATATGAAGTCAAACATACATTTTAAAATAAAGAAGATTATTGAAATTTAAAAATATGATTACTCACCTCAGTTGACATGCTATATTCTTAATCTTTGGTAACTAGCTGGTTGTTGCATATAGTTAATTTGGTTTGTTTAATAGTTTGGCCAATTAATTTTTCGAGGTCGTCTAAATTCTATCCCTTTCACGATCCATGAAATTACCCTAGTTAGCTTCACATGCAAGTGACATTATGACACAAATTGTTGTTGTTGATGCTAATTTGATGCAATATGACTTAGAGTTAGGGTTTCTCAGTGCAACTAATATGATATATAATATAATTTCTTGCAAAGAAAATTAAGGATTCACACATCACAAGTCACCAAGCAATTAAATAACCTACTTTTTTTAAAATGTAAGCAAAAAATGCTACAATTAAACCTCAAATGAAAACAAAATAATTCAACAAATTTAACGAGAAATTAGTAACAAATAAAATCAATGACCAAAATGAAGTTAACTTTTACCTATTAATTTCTGACCAAAATGTTTGATTAAATTATAAAGCACTAACTATTAATATCAACTTTGATAAATAAAATAGAAGAAGAAACAAAAATACCAATGTAAGAAAATTAGGCTCCATGTTCATATGGCTTTATCGAAATTATACAATCACACATTTTTCGCACTTGGGGGAATTACACATCCAATTTGCACTGATAAAAGTGAATCTGGAAAGATAAATTTTATTTAGGCAAAATGTTATCAATTCCATACAATATATTTACTATTAATAAAGCCCTCATTGCTAAGCTAATATATATGATCAACTCTATTTTGATTTAGATTAATCCTAAAAAGACAAGAATAAATTTAAATTTAATTTACTCTTTAAAGTAGTTCTAATCTTATCGATGAAAATATTGCTATCGCAAACCCTGCCATTCCACTCCAGTTGAAGCTGCATATAATTTTTTTATAATTGTGAGTTGTTTGGTAATCAAATTCTACTAAAATTAATTCAGTTGAATGTCTGTCTCTTTCCATAGGCTTTGTTTTTAGCATACGAGCTTTAGATTCTCTTTTCTTTCCATATGAAGGAACCCATCTTTGTTTTGTATTGTAGTTTCATAAGAAAAGAATTATTGGGGAGATCGAATGTAAGAACAGTTGCATCATGACTATAGATTGCTCCAATGATCTCTCTGTTTTTTTTTTCTTTTTACAAATATGAAAAATACTAAATATAAAATAGAATTTAAGAATAATAAAAAAAATGAAATTTTATTATAGTTCATTTCTTCATTTAACCAATAAAAAATGAAAGCCCAATCGCTGATGTGGAAATTTCATGCATGATAGAAGTGCGTAAAAGGTGCTGACAGCTTGTTGGAATAGCAACTGTCAACTTCAGCTGCACCCAATCTTAAGAAGTGTTGGCCTATCGAACAACCATCAATACTCTTAAAAAGGCAAGAGGAAAAAACCAACAACCACCACTCATAGCCGCAAACCAAATAAGGCCAATTTCCACCTCCCCTTCATGAGATTGAATAAATCCACACCAACTGCATTCCCATGTCAGGATTGGGCACTAAAAAAAATTAAACTAAGTTGTATAAAAAATGTCAAACTATAAGGACAAATCTAAAGCTAGAAAATTAATTACAATCTTCTCTACGTCATCATATTAGTATAATTTTAATTATTGTAATAAGTTAAAATAAATTGATTAATAGAACATGCAAATGAAATGTGCATTGATCATTGTTTGATGTGTTATATTTCTCCAGAATTAACACAAATATTTCCATCAATTTTTACTTTTAAAAAGTATAGTGGTGTCAAAAGTCTTAGTATATAGGCATGCATTAAGGTATCTTTTTGATATGCATTCGTTTGGAAAATTTTTGGTATTTGTTAAATATTTTTTGTTTATTATCTTCATGCATTGGTGTCAAAAAGTGCATTGGTGTCAAAAGTCTTATTATATAGGCATGCATTAAGTATTTTGGTCCCTATTTTTAAAAATAAAGGGGATGCACAAGAGTGTGCAAATTATAGAGGAATTAAGTTGATCTGTCATACTTTAAAATTATGGGAGGGTAATTGAACATAGGTTAAGACGTATTACAAAGATTTCTCGTAATCAATTTGGATTTATGTCGGGCAAGTCTACTATGGAAGCTATAAATTTATTGAGAGGTTTGATGGAGAAGTTCAGAGATAATAAGAAGAATCTACATTTGATTTTTATTGATTTAGAAAAAGCTTATGATAAGGTTCCATAAGAATCTACATTTGATTTTTATTGATTTAGAAAAAGCTTACGATAAGGTTCTAAGAGATATCATTGGAGAGTTCTTGAGAAGAAAGGTGTTGATATGACTTATATTCAAGTCATTAAAGATATGTTTGCTAGAACTGTTGCTTGTGTTCCAACTGAAGGAGGATTGACCAAATATTTTCCTATTTTTGTTGGATTACATTAGGGATCTGCTTTAAGCCCATATCTTTTTGCTTTAGTTATGGATGGTCTTATTGGACATTTACAGGAGGATGTTCCTTGGTGTATGTTTTTTGTTGATGATATCCTTCTCTTGGATAAGAAGAGAGAAAAAGTTAAGGAAAGACTTGAATTATGGTGGTCTACGTTGGAGTCTAAAGGCCTTCATTTGAGCAGAACTAAAACTGAATACATGGAATGCAATTTTATTAGTAGTAGTTCTAGTGACAGAAGTGTAACTTTGGGTCATCAAATTAATAAAAGGTGTGAACGATTTAGATATCTTTGGTTTGTTGTTCAAAGCGATGGTGATATAGATGGGGATGTTAATAGTAGAATTCAAGTTGGTTGGTTGAAGTGGAGGAATGCTTCGGGCCTTTTGTGTGATAAAAAAGTATCGCTTAGACGGAAATGAAAATTTTATAGGACGGTGTTGAGACCTGCAATGCTCTATGGTGCTGAATGTTGGCCTTTAAAAGAGAAGCAATATACTAAGTTAAGTGTTGCTGAGATGAGAATGATTAGGTGGATGAGTGGCTTTACGCTGAGAGACATAATGTGAAATGAATATATCCGTGATATGGTTGGGTAGCTCCTGTGACAGACAAAATTAGAGAAAGTCGTCTTAGATGGTTTGGTCACATTAAACGTCGACCATTTTATGACGGACAAAATTAGAGAAAGTCATCTTAGATGGTTTGGTCACATTAAACGTCGACCATCTTGACGGACAAAATTAGAGAAAGTCGTCTTAGATGGTTTGGTCACATTAAACATCGACCATCTGAAGATCCAATTAGATTCGACTTTTGTTAAGAAAGACAGAGGTAGACCTAGGAAGATATGGGCTTATTGTATAAAAAATGATCTTAATTTACTAGAACTAAATGAAAATATGGCACTAAATAGGACAGGCTTATTGTATAAAAAATGATCTTAATTTATTAGAACTAAATGAAAATATGACACTAAACATGACTCAATGGAGAAAAATCTTATTGTATAAAAAATGATCTTAATTTATTAGAACTAAATGAAAATATGACACTAAATAGATATTGTATTAAAAATGATCTTAATTTACTAGAATTAAATGAAAATATGACACTAAATAGGACTCATTGTATTAAAAATGATCTTAATTTACTAGAACTAAATGAAAATATGACACTAAATAGGACGCTATTAAAAATGATCTTAATTTATTAGAACTAAATGAAAATATGACACTAAATAGGATGCAATATTAAAAATGATCTTAATTTACTAGAACTAAATGAAAATATGACACTAAATAGGACGCAATGGTGATGATCTTAATTTATTAGAACTAAATGAAAATATGACACTAAATAGGACGCAATGGAGAAAAAAAGGATTCATGTAGCCGACCCTACGTAGTGGGATTAAGGTGATGGTGTTGTTGTTGTTGTTGTTGTTGTATGACCTCCGTGATGTGATTTTTTTATGTGTTTGACTTTGAGATATTCTGGGTTTCTTTTTTTTTGGTGAGATTAATAGTGTTGGATAAGAGTATTTTTGTATGCTTCATTTTTTTTCACACTTATGTGGCTTCTCTATAGTGAATTAGATACTTTCTCTACTCTCTTGTGAACATACAATTTTTTTTAGTTGAACTGTATAAATCATAGCGCATTCTTATTGTGCTTGATCTTTTGGTTTTTTTTTTGTCCACAGTACTCATTTTCAAACAGAAGTTATGATCTTTCTTTTAATTTTCATTACTTCATCTTGCATTGTTTTATTGTCTTTTATGTGTATCAGTTTGGATCAATTGGTATAATCGAAGGACTCAATAGGAGAAATAATAATAATCTAATTTTCATTGCTTCATTTGGCATTGCTTTATTGTTTTTTATGCGTATCATTTGGATCAATTTGTATAATCGAGGGATTTAATAGGAAAAATATAGTACTATAAAATTCAATTGGTCACATAGAAAATCAGGGGATTAATTTGGGATTTAATCTTATCATTATATGAATGCATCTAAATCCTTACAATTTGATCATTTTGATCCTCTGCGTTATCCTTTTCATCAGGCAAAAGGGCATTTATTGCTGGGGTAGCTGATGACAATGGATATGGATGGGCAATTGCCAAGGCTCTTGCTGCAGCAGGTGCAGAGATTCTTGTTGGAACATGGGTGCCTGTATGTTCTCTCTATTTCATTAGCATCTTTAATTTTGGAGAATCATGTCTCTTCAGCTGCATTTCATGGATGGCTTAACTTGTGTAGGCNGGCAAGTTACCAGAACTGAAGTCTGTTGATTTTGGCATGTGTGAAAGTTGCATCATGGGGAAGCAAAAGAAGGTAAGTTTCCTGAAAGGTGGCAGGATGCCAAAGGCAGGAAAGCTAGAATTGGTACACACTGTTGTGTGGGGGCCTTCCCCAGTGGTATCTCTTGGAGGCTCTCGCTATTACGTCACATTCATAGATGACCACAGCAGAAAGGTATGAATTTATTTTCTGAAACATAAATCTGATGTATTTTCTGTGTTCAAAACTTGGAAGGCCATGGTTGAAACAGAGACAGATCTAAAACTGAAATGTTTGAGATCTGACAATGGTGGTGAATACATTGATGGTGGATTCAAGGAGTAATGTGCAACTCAAGGTATCAAAATGGAGAAGACCATCCCGGGGACACCACAACAAAATGGAGTTGCATAACGCATGAACAGGACCATCAATGAGCGTGCTAGGAGCATGAGATTGCACGCAGGACTACCACCAACCTTCTGGGCAGATGCGGTCAGCACTGCAGTTTACCTAATCAACAGAGGGCCATCTGTCCCATTAGACTGTAAATTACCTGAGGAGGTCTGGAGCGGCAAAGAGGTCAAATTTTCTCATCTTAAAACTTTTGGTTGTCTTTCTTATGTGCTAATCAATCCTGATGTACGTAGCAAGCTTGATGCTAAGTCAAAGAAATGTTATTTCATTGGTTATGGAGACGAAACATTTGATTATCGTTTCTGGGATGATCAGGATCGAAAGATTATCAGAAGCAGAAATGTGATTTTCAATGAGAAGATGATGTACAAGGATAAGGCCAATACAATTTCTGGAGTAGCTCCTCAGGAGTCAGAGTTCGTGGAATTCAACGATCTACCAGAGGACACAGAGCAGGACGGACATGAGAATGAGGAGGAGAATGGGTCCGGGGCACCCATTCCTATTATTCCGCAGGCAGGTCCAGAGTCATTTACTACTCCAGCCTCCGTTAGTAGGTCAGTCAAGAGCAGGCGTTCACCACAGCGTTACTCACCAACCTTAAACTACATCTTGCTGACAGACGNATAATGTAAAGGAATGAGATGCATTAAATATTGTATGTGTCAAATAGGAACAATCTTATTCTTTACCCTTTGGTCTAGGCATAAAGAACATTGACTAATTCTATGCTTGTTTACTGAATCCGTGGCTAGGCTGGGAGGATACCCACTCTCACTTCGGAGCTCCCATATTCCCTTCGCCTGAGGGCTAACATCTCTGCTTCAGTACTTAAACAATAGGACCGAATTGGAGATTTTAGTCTGTCACCCTAAAATCTCCAATTCTACGCCCATCAAAGTATATTTCCCTATTTATTTGCAGTCAACTCCCATGAACTTAACCATCCATTGAATCTAAATGTGGTTCTACTTTGTTGAGAATTACATAGTCCTCTCGGGTCTTAATGTAATTACAACAAATTTTAACACTACAACATGCCTTTATTGTAATGTAAATAAAGTGCAAGTAAAAATCATCACATTGATAATTAAATTCCCTTCTAACATGCATCACAAAATCCTAAACATGACTTATACTCATTACAAAAGAAAAGTAAAATGAAAACAACATAATTTTCTCATACTATTATTTCCAAACAAGAAGAGAGAGTAAGAGAAACCCATCACAAAACACGAAGTAAACACAACAGAAACTTTATTTAATCAAAGCAAATCCACTATATAAGTGTTTAAAAAAATCAAAAGATAATGAAGAGAACACATACTTAGCCTTTTCCCTTTGAAAGAAAGACGAATATCTCTCCCACAAAGTCTCCCGCCGATCCATGCAATGCTAGAACAACTCCTTAAAAATTCTCTCAAAATCTCATCTCCAATCTCTCCAAAAGGGTAGAAATCTACATTTCTACTCTTATTCTAAAAACCCTAAACTTTCTCCACACTTTTCCTAACATTCCTCACCCCACTTTTTCTAATCTAAATTTGTTCTTTTAAAGTGTAGGGATGAAGTTTGAAGAGTTGCCACAAGAATCCTTTCAAAAAACGCCCAAATACGTTGAATTTCGGCTCATAACAGCCAAAAATCGGTCCATAGTCGTTCCGGGTGCCGTCGGCGGGCTCGAGGGCGCTGTCGGCGAGCTTTTATGTCATTTTTCGGTCTTCTTGGGTAAATCTCGCCGTCGTTGCCGTTTTGGGCGCCGTCGGCAAGCAGACTGCGCAGCTCCACCGTTTGGCTCCGTTTTAGCTCCGTTTCGCCCCATTCAGTTGCGTTGTGTTCCTAACAGATAACCCTACAAAATAAGCATGAAAACAATATTCCTTTAAAGTGTAATCTCATTCAAAAATATGTAAGAAGTGTAAAAGGGATTAAGCATCAAAAGACTTATCGAAATGTGACAGAGCAAAATTTCATTTCTTGCTCGTTTTTGCTCCAAATTGCACCGTTTTTGTTTCTTTTTCTCCAAAATTCCATTTCTTGTACCGGAAATAAAAAACATGCAAAATACCTTCCTTTAAAGAGCATAAAATTAAGCATAAAAAGTATATGAAAAATCATGTATTTTTTCCTTTGGTCATCTGCCGTTATTGTATTTCTTGTTTCTCCCATTCCTCTCTTTTCTTGATCATACATGATCCGGAAGAGAGAATTAATTTAAAAAAAAAAGCAAGTATATGACGATGAACAAACTATCAACAACTTTAAAAATAAAAAAAAGACGGAACACAAACATCATAACAATGGAATAAGCTACTTTTACCATCTAAAGAGGCAATAGCTTCAATGTAAGAGTCAATTATCATCCATTCAAAATTCCTCGCGATTACTCCCTGCAGAAATAGTGAGATTGCCCGTAGAGTAAGGAAAGTCTAGACTTTGTAGTAATTATATGTGACACCTCCTTAAAGATATGGTCAACATAGATTTGTGATGGTGAGAAACACTATTTTGATTGAAATGTAATTCAATTTCTTATCGATCTCTCAATTGACAGAGCACTCACTATGATCTCAAAATTCATCGAAAAGGAGATAGAAATGACAAATCTTTTTTCATTCTTTCATTTTTCTCACAGTATCCCGTCGAAGAGCTAAGAGAACCAAGAAATTAAATGGACATCATAAAATGAACTTCTTAAGCTAATGAGGAAGCCCTCACGTAAATGGGACTTCTTGGCATATTAGATCAAACCTCCTTTTTTGAAATATAAACATAATCGTGATAACTGCAATGATCACTTCTCCTCAAGAGGATCTGACAAGCTGCTTTGTTTAACTCGCTTGTACTTATTTAGCACCTTTTTCGAGCTCATCTGCATATATCAAGCTTATTCGCCAGCTCACCTGCATCTATCAAACTTATTCGTTGGCTCTCTTGCATTTATCATGATTTATCGCCGAGATCATTAACCAATTCTTCAAGGTTATCTAGACGACATACGGAAGGGGACTCTAATCCATCATTGTTTATGCTCGTTTATGAGACGCTTGAAACTCATAACGATGTTTTTCAATACCAAATCTTGGATAGGCTTCTTACAGTACGAACCAAATTTCTTAAATTATTATATGAATCTAATTTAGTAAATTTGGATTTTCATTTGAATTCTTAAATAAATTAGACCTACATTATAAATTCTATTGAAAAGTGCTGCAAAATTATTGTTTTAAAGGGAAGCTCACCAAATCGTAGGCCGAAATGGGCACTGTATCCTCGGTTTCGCCGACGACGGTATCGGCATTTTGAATCTCTTCCGAGCTGCGATACCAACGAGGAAGGGGAGGAAGGCGACGAGTTCGTTCTGGTGAGTTTTAACTCAACTAGCAATTCGATCTGACTGGTCTTTGGGTCTCCATTCCGCTTTTCTCCCTGTTTCTTAGAGGGATTTGGTGTGCGGATCATGCAGAAAGTGGTCATCTTTTTCATGTTCTTCTACTAGAATTGGTTAGGTGATTTTCTGAGGGTTTTGGCATCGATATGAGTTGAATGATGAGTTTGAGCTCCAGCTGTTGTTTCTCGAGCCATGAATTTGTTTTTCAGTACCAGCTTTTCCGATTTCTAGGGCGTAGTTTTCTTAGGTTAACTAGTTTTTGATTTCGTTATCTGAAAATGCTGTTTTTTCTTTGTTTGATTTTACGCTCTTTTCGTTGGGGAGCATTTTGATAACATTGTGCTCTTTATGTTGTTGTTGATCTGAAGGATATTCTTTTGCCTCCAGGTCGATAATTTTCTATGATGTGAGAAATTGCATCTAATGATTCAGTGTAAGGATGTTTTACCGTGAATTTGGATGCTTTTTTGGTGAAATGTGTCTTTTTTTTTTTTGTAATGTTGATCGGCAAGATTTTGTTGCATGAACCTCTTTTTGTTTCGCCCTAGATTCTGTGACCTATATTAATCGGCTTGGTGCAACTTTTATATTTCTTCATCCGTTGATCTCTTAGCCGTTTGATGACTTCATGTAGTACATCGATGCTGATGTCTGGCATTGCTTTGGTTTCTGTTGCATGCATAATTTTTGCCGGGCATTCTTCCTGCTGCAGCTAGAGTAAGCTGTAGCAGAAAATGTCACTGCACCTTCTCTTGAGTAGTTTCACTGCACCTTCTCTTGAGTAGTTTCAGCTAGAATTATCATGCCATTGCCAAACTCTTTTGGAGTTTAATGCAGATACCAACTTTTATTTCTGCAACTTATCAACAAGGAGATGGCTGCATCAATAGCAACTAGTCTGCAAATGTTGGCCACTAGACGGTCAGCCTTCTCTTCTCGGATGATGCTACCATCAACTACAATAGCAGATAAAAGATTAACCATCCAATCTAAACTGTCAAGCTCATCCAGCATTTCCCTCACCAAACCTTTTCGCCGGAGCTTTTCGTCCGCTTCACAGAGATACAATAATGTTGTCACAAGTGCCATATCTGATAAGAATGATAAAGAAGATCTTAAATCAGGATTGCCTATTGATTTAAGAGGTAAAGGGAGTCTTCTATTCAACTACTGTACCTTATTATAGTGCTATGAGTATTTCATTTATCACAATCAAGTAACTATTATACTAAATTCCTATGTATTTATATGTATTACATTTGAATTTTAATATTTTCTTATAGCACTTTAATGTCTAAAACAATCAATACATATACATGTAAAGGTGTATTTCACTTTATAGAAACTAATGTTGGCGGCATTTTGAATGTGATTTATATATTAGGGTAAGTGAATATAGAAGTTTAGGTATGAGGTATGTAAATATATAAGAATTCAGTAGTTTTCTTGTAAATTTAAGTAATATTTGTATTAGTCATGCTGTATGCTGGAGAGGGTTCTATGGATTAATCAATAGGATTTAATGACATTTGTGTGGTTGTTTGAGTTTTTCAAAATGCCCACACAACAAAAAAACAAGGAATTTTATGTGTTAAATCCATCAAAAGAAAACCAAGTGCGAACCTGTTAAAAAATTTTCCGTTCTAAATTTAATACAAGTTTCTCTCTCTTTTGGTCAATTGAAAAAAAAAATCTTATGTTGGATGCCATGTAGCTAAAGGGATGATGGAGACACTCATTGGAAAATTGAAGGACTAGGTAGATGCTTCATAAGTAGAAATTTCGAGAAATTGCTTAATTAAAACTCTCTTAGCATTTACTATCAATCCAATCCAAGTGAATGATGAAGTTGTTTATTTTTAGCCTTGTCTGTGGTGATTTTAAGCATAAAAATTATAGGGCTTCATGCTTACTATTTTCAATGAATGGAGTGGATTGGACTCATAAATATTAAACCTTGTGTGATATTTGATTGGATTGGTCCTGTCTTGGGGTCATCTTGTTAGGGTCTTTGTAGTTGATACAATCCTAGAGGGATCCTAGAAGGTATTTTGTCAGGGCTGAGTCCGGACTTTGGAATTAACCAAGACGAGAAAGAACGGTCAAACTGTGAAAATTAATTATCTATTATTTTATTTCTATCGCTAACAAATTAATATTCAAATATACATGAAAGATTCATTAAAGAAAATAATTAAATTAGCAAGTAGAAATGTGTACCTTTCTGTTTGTTGTTCACCTCATATACACATTTGATTCTTTTTTGTTTATCAAATTAAAACCTAAAAGTAATATTAAAGCAACATAATCAATTATCTAAAAATAATTTAGGAATAATCACATTTCTAAACGACAGCAAAAAAAAAATCAATATGCATGTTTGTTTTTCATCTCTATAAGAAATCTTTTAATATATTAGCCTTTTATATTTTTATAAGAAATATGATAATATACTAATGCATGTATCAATGATCTTTTCTAAATGAAAATGTTCAAATCTTTTGTATCTATTTACTTTATCTATATGCTTGTTTTATACTATTTACATACATATCTATCTTTATGAGAATCTCCGTCAACAAAACCTAATACACCCTTGGTTGATATTATCATGTTGGCACATCAGTTAGCGATGTAAATATCAGAATTGTGTGGGATGGAAAGGCCCTTACCTTTCTCATGACCAATATTATCCCATCATCACAACAATTAACAATGTAAATATCACAAATGTATGGGGAGGTAATTTATGATGCACACGCTTCTGACCGATATTATCTCATTCTCACAATGGTTAATGAACTAACTATTATAGTAGTCTGGGGTGATAGAAAAACTCTATGCTCGTGGGTACACTGACGTCCTCTACTTATATCATTAAGGAGTGAACTCTTCCTCTGAACATGCAAATACAAACATTTATATATAAGTCATTTCATTCTTCATAATATATATTATTCTGAGACTTTTTTATACATCTACTAATATGCATACTCTTCTATACAATTAATTATCATATATATTGCTCATATCAATAGAAATGTGTACCTTTTTGTTTGTTTTTCGCCTCATATACACATTTGATTCTTTTTTGTTTATCAAATTATAACCTAAAAGTAATATTAAAGCAACATAATCAATTATCTAAAAATAACTTAGGAATAATCACATTTCTAAACTACAAAAAAAAAAAAATCAATATGCATGTTTGTTTTTCATCTCTATAAGAAATCTTTTAATATATTAGCCTTTTATATTTTTATAAGAAATATGATAATATGCTAATGCATGTATCAATGATCTTTTCTAAATGAAAATATTCAAATTTTTTTGTATCTATTTACTTTATCTATACGCTTGTTTTATACTATTTACATACATATCTATCTCTATGAGAATCTCCGTCAACAAAACCTAATACACCCTTGGTTGATATTATCTTGTCGACACATCAGTTAGCGATGTAAATATCAGAATTGTGCGGGATGGAAAGGCCCTTACCTTCCTCATGACTAATATTATCCCATTATCGCAACAATTAACAATGTAAATATCACAAATGTATGGTGAGGTAATTTATGGTGTACACGCTTATGACCGATATTATCTCATTCTCACAATGGTTAATGAATTAACTATTACAGTAGTCTGTGGTGATAGAAAAACTCTACGCTCGTGGGTACACTGACATCCTCTACTTATATCATTAAGGAGTGAATTCTTCCTCTGAACATGCAAATACAAACATTTATATATAAATCATTTCATTCTTCATAATATACATTATTCTGAGATTTTTTATACATCTACTAATATGCATACTCTTCTATACAATTAATTATCATATATATCACTCATATCATGCATATCTATAGTGCACATCTTTATGTCATGCATATCTCTTATCTCATGCATATTTTTATATTATGCATATCTTTTTCTATCATACTTATCATGAATATCTTTCATATCATGTCTATTTTGCATCTCATACATATGTTTCATGCATTTCTATATTCTCTCTGATAGTATGAATAATCTAACTAAACTAGAACATATATGAAGTCAAACATACATTTTAAAATAAAGAAAATTATTGAAATTTAAAAATATGATTACTCACCTCACTTGCCATGCTATATTCTTAATCTTTGGTAACTAGTTGGTTGTTGCATATAGTTAATTTGGTTTGTTTAATAGTTTGGCCAATTAATTTTTCGAAGTCGTCTAAATTCTATCCCTTTCACGATCCATGAAATTACCCTAGTTAGCTTCATTTGCAAGTGACATTATGACACAAATTGTTGTTTTTGATGCTAATTTGATGCAATATGACTTAGAGTTAGGGTTTCTCAGTGCAACTAATATGATATATAATATAATTTCTTGCAAAGAAAATTAAGGATTCACACATCACAAGTCACCAAGCAATTATAAAACTTACTTTTTTTAAAATGTAAGCAAAAAATGCTGCAATTAAAACTCAAATGAAAACAAAATAATTTTACAAATTTAACGAGAAATTAGTAACAAATAAAATCAATGACCAAAATGAAGTTAACTTTTACCTATTAATTTCTGACCAAAATGTTTGATTAAAGTATAAAGCACTAACTATTAATATCAACTTTGATAAATAAAATAGAAGAAGAAACAAAAATAGCAATGTAAGAAAAAATTAGGCTCCATGTTCATATGGCTTTATTGAAATTATACAATCACATTTTTCGCACTCAGGGGGAATTACACATCCAATTTGCACTGATAAAAGTGAATCTGGAAAGATAAACTTTATTTAGGCAAAATGTTATCAATTCCATACAATATATTTACTATTAATAAAGCCCTCATTGCTAAGATAATATATATGATCAACTCTATTTTGATTTAGATTAATTCTAAAAAGACAAGAATAAATTTAAATTTAATTTACTCTTTAAAGTATTTCTAATCTTATCAATCAAAATATTGCTATCGCAAACCCTGCCATTCCACTCCAGTTGAAGCTGCATATAATTTTTTTATAATTGTGAGTTGTTTGGTAATCAAATTGTACTAAAATTAATTCAGTTGAATGTCGGTCTCTTTCCATAGGCTTTGTTTTTAGCATACGAGCTTTAGATTATCTTTTCTTTCCATATTAAGGAATCCCATCTTTGTTTTGTATTGTAGTTTCATAAGAAAAGAACTATTGGGGAGATCTAATGTAACAACAGTTGCATCATGACTATAGATTGCTCCAATGATCTCTCTATTTTTTTTTTCCTTTTGCAAATATGAAAAATACTAAATATAAAATAGAATTTAAGAATAATAAAAAAAATGAAATTTTATTATAGTTCATTACTTCATTTAACCAATAAAAAATGAAATCCCAATCACTGATGTGGAAATTTCATGCATGATAGAAGTGCGTAAAAGGTGCTGACAGCTCGTTGGAATAGCAACANTGGTAACTAGTTGGTTGTTGCATATAGTTAATTTGGTTTGTTTAATAGTTTGGCCAATTAATTTTTCGAAGTTGTCTAAATTCTATCCCTTTCACGATCCATGAAATTACCCTAGTTAGCTTCACTTGCAAGTGACATTATGACACAAATTGTTGTTTTTGATGCTAATTTGATGCAATATGACTTAGAGTTAGGGTTTCTCAGTGCAACTAATATGATATATAATATAATTTCTTGCAAAGAAAATTAAGGATTCACACATCACAAGTCACCAAGCAATTATATAACTTACTTTTTTTAAAATGTAAGCAAAAAATGCTGCAATTAAAACTCAAATGAAAATAAAATAATTCNTAATATGATATATAATATAATTTCTTGCAAAGAAAATTAAGGATTCACACATCACAAGTCACCAAGCAATTAAATAACCTACTTTTTTTAAAATGTAAGCAAAAAATGCTACAATTAAACCTCAAATGAAAACAAAATAATTCAACAAATTTAACGAGAAATTAGTAACAAATAAAATCAATGACCAAAATGAAGTTAACTTTTACCTATTAATTTCTGACCAAAATGTTTGATTAAATTATAAAGCACTAACTATTAATATCAACTTTGATAAATAAAATAGAAGAAGAAACAAAAATACCAATGTAAGAAAAAATTAGATATTCTGGGTTTCTTTTTTTATTGGGAGATTAATATNAAAGCACTAACTATTAATATCAACTTTGATAAATAAAATAGAAGAAGAAACAAAAATACCAATGTAAGAAAATTAGGCTCCATGTTCATATGGCTTTATCGAAATTATACAATCACACATTTTTCGCACTTGGGGGAATTACACATCCAATTTGCACTGATAAAAGTGAATCTGGAAAGATAAATTTTATTTAGGCAAAATGTTATCAATTCCATACAATATATTTACTATTAATAAAGCCCTCATTGCTAAGCTAATATATATGATCAACTCTATTTTGATTTAGATTAATCCTAAAAAGACAAGAATAAATTTAAATTTAATTTACTCTTTAAAGTAGTTCTAATCTTATCGATGAAAATATTGCTATCGCAAACCCTGCCATTCCACTCCAGTTGAAGCTGCATATAATTTTTTTATAATTGTGAGTTGTTTGGTAATCAAATTCTACTAAAATTAATTCAGTTGAATGTCTGTCTCTTTCCATAGGCTTTGTTTTTAGCATACGAGCTTTAGATTCTCTTTTCTTTCCATATGAAGGAACCCATCTTTGTTTTGTATTGTAGTTTCATAAGAAAAGAATTATTGGGGAGATCGAATGTAAGAACAGTTGCATCATGACTATAGATTGCTCCAATGATCTCTCTGTTTTTTTTTTCTTTTTACAAATATGAAAAATACTAAATATAAAATAGAATTTAAGAATAATAAAAAAAATGAAATTTTATTATAGTTCATTTCTTCATTTAACCAATAAAAAATGAAAGCCCAATCGCTGATGTGGAAATTTCATGCATGATAGAAGTGCGTAAAAGGTGCTGACAGCTTGTTGGAATAGCAACTGTCAACTTCAGCTGCACCCAATCTTAAGAAGTGTTGGCCTATCGAACAACCATCAATACTCTTAAAAAGGCAAGAGGAAAAAACCAACAACCACCACTCATAGCCGCAAACCAAATACGGCCAATTTCCACCTCACCTTCATGAGATTGAATAAATCCACAACAACTGCATTNGTCAACTTCAGCTGCACCCAATCTTAAGAAGTGTTGGCCTATCGAACAACCATCAATACTCTTAAAAAGGCAAGAGGAAAAAACCAACAACCACCACTCATAGCCGCAAACCAAATAAGGCCAATTTCCACCTCCCCTTCATGAGATTGAATAAATCCACACCAACTGCATTCCCATGTCAGGATTGGGCACTAAAAAAAATTAAACTAAGTTGTATAAAAAATGTCAAACTATAAGGACAAATCTAAAGCTAGAAAATTAATTACAATCTTCTCTACGTCATCATATTAGTATAATTTTAATTATTGTAATAAGTTAAAATAAATTGATTAATAGAACATGCAAATGAAATGTGCATTGATCATTGTTTGATGTGTTATATTTCTCCAGAATTAACACAAATATTTCCATCAATTTTTACTTTTAAAAAGTATAGTGGTGTCAAAAGTTTTAGTATATAGGCATGCATTAAGGTATCTTTTTGATATGTGCATTCATTTGGAGAATTTTTGGTATTTGTTAAATATTTTTTGTTTATTATCTCCGTGCATTGGTGTGAAAAAGTGCATTGGTGTCAAAAGTCTTAGTATATAGGCATGCATTAAGTATTTGGTCCTTATTTTTAAAAATAAAGGTGATGGCCCAAAGCGCAAATTATAGAGGAATTAAGTTGATGTGTCATATTTTAAAATTATGGGAGAGGGTAATTGAACATAGGTTAAGACGCATCACAAACAGAGTATTTTGGTTCCCATTTTTAAGAATAAAGGGGATGCACAAGAGTGTGCAAATTATAGTAATTAAGTTGATGGTGTCATACTTTAAAATTATGGGAGAGGGTAATTGAACATAGGTTAAGACATATTACAAAGACTTCTCATAATCAATTTGAATTTATGTCGGGCAAGCCTACTATGGAAGCTATACATTTATTGAGAGGTTTGATGAAGATGATTTATGCCGGGGTTTATGCCAGACAGGTCTACTATGGAAGCTATACATTTATTGAGAGAGAGATAATAAGGAGAATCTACATTTGATTTTTATTGATTTAGAAAAAGCTTACGATAAAGTCTTTATGTCGGGCAGGTCTACTATGGAAGCTATACATTTATTGAGAAGTTTGATGGAGAAGTTCATTATGTCGGGCAGGTCTACTATGGAAGCTATACATTTATTGAGAGGTTTGATGGAGAAGTTTAGATATAATAAGGAGAATCTACATTTGATTTTTATTGATTTAGAAAAAGCTTATGATAAAGTTCCATGAGATATCTTTTGGAGAGTTCTTGAGAAGAAAGGTGTTGATATGACTTATATTCAAGTCATTAAAGATATGTATGCTAGAACTGTTGCTTGTGTTCGAATGAAGGAGGATTGACCAAATATTTTCCTATTTCTGTTGGATTACATCAGGGATCGACTTTAAGATAGGAGGATTGACCAAATATTTTCCTATTTCTGTTGGATTACATCAGGGATTGACTTTAAGCCATTTTCTTTTTGCTTTAGTTTTGGATGGTCTTACTGGACATTTACAGGAGGATGTTCCTTGGTGTATGCTTTTTGCTGATGATATCCTTCTCTTGGATAAGAAGAGAGAAAAAGTTAAGGAAAAACTTGAATTATAGTGGTTTACGTTGGATTCTAAAGGCCTTCATTTGAGTAGAACTTAAACTGAATACATGGAATGCAATTTTAGTTGTAGCAGCTCTAGTGCCAGAAGTGTAACTTTGGGTCATCAAATTATTAAAAGGTGTGAACGATTTTGATATCTTGGGTTTGTTGTTCAAAGCGATGGTGATATAGATGAGGATGTCAATAGAAGAATTCAAGTTGGTTTGTTGAAGTGAAGGAATGCTTCGGGTTTTTTGTGTGATAAAAAAACATCGCTTAGACTGAAAGGAAAATTTTATAGGATGGTGGTGAGACCTGCAATGCTCTATTGCGCTGAATGTTGGCCTTTAAAAGAGAAGCATAATACTAAGTTAAGCGTTGCTGAGATGAGAATGATTAGGTGGATGAGTGCTATATGCTGAGAGACATAATATGAAATAAGTATATCCGTGATATGGTTGGTGTAGCTCCTGTGACGGACGAAATTAGAGAAAGTCGTCTTAGATGGTTTGGTCACATTAAACATCGACCATCTGATGATCCAATTAGATTTGACTTTTGTTAAAAAAGACAGAGGTAGACCTAGGAAGATATGGGCTTATTGTATAAAAAATGATCTTAATTTACTAGAACTAAATGAAAATATGGCACTAAATAGGACAGGCTTATTGTATAAAAAATGATCTTAATTTATTAGAACTAAATGAAAATATGACACTAAACATGACTCAATGGAGAAAAATCTTATTGTATAAAAAATGATCTTAATTTATTAGAACTAAATGAAAATATGACACTAAATAGATATTGTATTAAAAATGATCTTAATTTACTAGAATTAAATGAAAATATGACACTAAATAGGACTCATTGTATTAAAAATGATCTTAATTTACTAGAACTAAATGAAAATATGACACTAAATAGGACGCTATTAAAAATGATCTTAATTTATTAGAACTAAATGAAAATATGACACTAAATAGGATGCAATATTAAAAATGATCTTAATTTACTAGAACTAAATGAAAATATGACACTAAATAGGACGCAATGGTGATGATCTTAATTTATTAGAACTAAATGAAAATATGACACTAAATAGGACGCAATGGAGAAAAAAAGGATTCATGTAGCCGACCCCACGTAGTGGGATTAAGGTGTTGTTGTTGTATGATCTCCGTGATGTGATTTTTTTATGTGTTTGACTTTGAGATATTCTGGGTTTCTTTTTTATTGGGAGATTAATATTGTTGGATAAGAGTATTTTTGTATGCTTCATTTCTTTTCACACTTATGTGGCTTCTCTATAGTGAATTAGATCCTTTCTCTACTCTCTTGTGAACATAAATTTTTTTTTAGTTGAACTGTATAAATCATAGCGCATTCTTATTGTGCTTGATCTTTTAGTTATTATTTTGTCCACAGTACTCATTTTCAAACAGAAGTTTTGATCTTTCTTTTAATTTTCATTGCTTCATCTTGCATTGTTTTATTGTCTTTTATGTGTATCAGTTTGGATCAATTGGTATNTATTAAAAGAGAAATTTCATCATAAAGTTTGATAATTCTTGTTTTCTTCTAACAATAATTTATCATTATATCTACCTTTTTCATACTATCAGGTCCACTGGGAAGCCGTGCTGCAAAAGCTATTGGGTTCATTGAGAAGATGATAGAGTATTCGTATGCTAATGCGCCATTACAGAAAGAACTGCTAGCAGGTATATTTGCAAAGATTATTAAGAAAAAAAAACAATGTTCTGGTTTTCCTCCTAAAAAATATTATATTATTGCGTATTTTCCTTTTTAATTTTGGGAAATTGCTGTACAGATGAAGTTGGTGCTGCTGCAGCTTTCTTGGTGTCCCCATTAGCTTCTGCTATCACTGGTTCTGTAGTTTATGTCGACAATGGATTAAATACAATGGGTTTGGCAATTGACAGCCCATCTCTCTCACTTGAATGATAAAGCAGAAAATCTGCATAATGATTGGGTTTGTAAGAACAATTATCCCTTTCTGTTTCAATCTCCTGCGGCATTATTGAATAATAATTGAGTTGGTTGGGTTC
>JXCR01045598.1:26051-37955 GCA_002079205.1 Phalaenopsis hybrid cultivar | reverse complement strand
TTTTTTCATTTTGAAATAGGAAGTTGCTGAATGCGTCAAGAATGATTTTGGAAGTATAGATATTCTTGTGCATTCCCTTGCTAATGGGCCGGAGGTATGTTGCTTTCTACACTGTTTTTCACGGTTTCTCTTAAACTTTCCCTTGTACACTAATCCCGNAAGGTAAGCACCGTAACCCGGCAGCTTCCTGCACTTCAGAACATCAATCACTATATAATTTTTAATCAGTTAGTGATTTTTATCCAGACTTCTTATGTGTCATCGAGAAAGTACTTGGTTGACTTAATGTTAATTTTCNTTCCTGCACTTCAGAACATCAATCACTATATAATTTTTAATCAGTTATATGTGATTTTTATCCAGACCTCTTATGTGTCATCGAGAAAGTACTTGGTTGACTTTATGTTAATTTTCATTACATTTTTTCATTTTGAAATAGGAAGTTGCTGAATGCGTCAAGAATGATTTTGGAAGTATAGATATTCTTGTGCATTCCCTTGCTAACGGGCCAGAGGTATGTTGCTTTCTACACTTTCTCTTAAACTTTCCCTTGTACACTAATCCCTCAATGTTCAGGTGACCAAGCCTCTATTGGAGACTTCCAGAAAGGGGTATCTTGCTGCTTTATCTGCTTCCAGCTACTCCTTTATATCTTTGCTCCAGCATTTCCTTCCTATAATAAATCCAGGTACTAAAGTGCGGCATTTTCTATGAGATTATGTTTTTGAATTACTGCAATATTATACATTTATCATTTTTGCTACAGGGGGAGCGACAATCTCACTAACTTACATTGCTTCTGAGAGAATCATTCCAGGGTAGTATTCTCTATTCATTTTGACTGTAGTACTAAATTCAGGATAAAGGAAAGGGTAACCTTTTATGTCTGCTTGTAGATATGGTGGAGGCATGAGTTCGGCAAAAGCCGCACTTGAGAGTGATACTAAGGTAATGTATATAGCTACCGCCATTCATTTCCTTTGTGTTTTGTGGTGTTCATTATGCATGCTCATTCATAGTGCTAAGCGGATGGCTTGTTGATGAAGGTACTAGCATTTGAAGCAGGAAGGAAAAAGCAAGTTAGAGTAAATGCAATCTCTGCTGGTATGTGTTGCCATTTACTCCACTCCCAGTGATGAAATATCAAAAGTATCATTAAAAGAGAAATTTCATCATAAAGTTTGATAATTCCTGTTTTCTTCTAACAATAATTTATCATTATATCCACCTTTTTCATACTATCAGGTCCACTGGGAAGCCGTGCTGCAAAAGCTATTGGGTTCATTGAGAAGATGATAGAGTATTCGTATGCTAATGCGCCATTACAGAAAGAACTGCTAGCAGGTATATTTGCAAAGATTTTTAAGAAAAAAAAAACTATGTTCTGGTTTTCCTCCTAAAAATATTATATTATTGCGTATTTTCCTTTCATTTTTGGGAAATTGCTGTACAGATGAAGTTGGTGCTGCTGCAGCTTTCTTGGTGTCCCCATTAGCTTCTGCTATCACTGGTTCTGTAGTTTATGTCGACAATGGATTAAATACAATGGGTTTGGCAATTGACAGCCCATCTCTCTCACTTGAATGATAAAGCAGAAAATCTGCATAATGATTGGGTTTGTAAGAACAGTTATCCCTTTCTGTTTCAATCTCCTGCGGCATTATTGAATAATAATTGAGTTGGTTGGGTTCTTAGTTTCATTTGAGGTCCAGTTTTTTTATAACAATGTAGCTATGTTGATGAATTATGAATGATTCCTTTCAGTTGGTGTTCCAATTGAAAAATACATTTTTAGATGAACCAAGTTGCCAGTTATTTATGCTTAAACATGCTCTTACAATTCTGTTGTCATTATTGCTATACTTCATTGTCTGGGTTGTCACCAGTCCTTGATGTATCTTTTCTGCTTCAGCTGGTCAATTTATTGCTCAAAATTTTAGTATTGGTCAAAAGGCATGTATTCTTTTGATAATTTCATACTAATCATGAAAAATATCAGTTATTGAAATTATGATTATTCGTATGCTGAAAAGGCTCATGAAAGTTTTACTAGTGATAAAAAACCCCAAGCTTAGCAATGAGGGCTTTTATTATGTTAGGCAGGGGCAGCTCTGATCCAAACAAAATTTGAATTTTAATGGAGTAGCTCTGCATGCATGTAGCTGGATTATCTCATTCTCTTCCTTTATAAGTAAACTCTTATATCACTAAGAGTTATAAGTCATGCATTCTATTGATCCATGCTTGGAAATTATGTCTAGGAATCTCAATATTTTTTCCTTGGTTTTAAATAACTATATTAGTTCTAATTGGATGATGCAATTCATGATTGCTAGAGAAGAGACCAATAGCCATGTTGGGTCAACTATCTCAATGTTGAAATAATTTCAATCTTGATAGTCTAAGATAATGGATGCATGAAATTTTAACTAATGTTATTTTCATCTTTTGTTTATTTCCATATTTTCTCTTCACCCATGTGAGCCTATTGAAAACCTTTCAGTTTTTAGTGACCGTAAGTTTTAGATCATATAGATTCTTTATATGGACTGATAATCACCTATCTTTGACATGCCCAATTTCAAAGTGTATATTATACTGCAGCTTATTGATAAGTTGTTGAAAAATAATCTGCTGTTCAAAAAGGTGTTTATGGCAAAAATTTTTTTTTTTTTTTGGAAAAACCAAACCGTAGCTAGAAAGCTGCCACAACACCTAGTTAGAAACAGTGTGAAAATGTTGATTTCAATGGTTTCAAAATGCAACTTTTTGAATGAGCTGCCAAAATGCAGTTTACCCAAACAGGTCTGGGTGTGTTTTCAAAATGCACCGCACCAAATAAGCTGCCCCAAATGTGGCCTAAGATAACAATCATTGAACCATAATTATCCTTTTTGTTAAGTAAAACAAATGAAAGAATAAGCATGCTTCAGTAATAAAAAAGTCTGCCTTAGAGATATCCTTTAATTTATTTTAGAGGATTGATGGTACTTAGATTCTCTATTTAATATGATTTATCTGACCTTGATGATATAATTTCTCATAAATATTGAATATGAGCTTTTGAAACATTTTGTTAGTCCTATCTTATTTTATCTTTTGTCTTTTCTCCTTATATGCAATTTTTTATAGGGGGAAGACCACTCTCATATCAACTTTCTGGTTTCCACTTAGAAAATAATACAAAAAAAGGCCTACTCCACAAAGGAGCAATTTCTCTCTTCATACTCAAGACATTTATATTCTTTATTTAACTTTTTAAACCAAGATTTTTAGCCTATTATTAAATAAATCTTGGTGAACATGGCTTTACCCAATCATTGTTTAAAATAAATTGGTTTCCTCTAAATATGATGATTTGTTAAAACATAGTATTTTAAGTGGAATTTATTTTTATGCAATGACAAACCAAACTTTTACAATTAAAAAAAAAATTAACTAAAGATTATTTGGCCTCAAGTGACCTTTCAAGCTTGGAGTGCTACATGATTTTTTCCATTGGAACACATGTTGAAATAGGTATAATCCAACTAAGGAAAACACTATTGTTATTTTTTTTAGTCACTAAATTAGCTTTTTTTTTTACTTGTAGATGTCCTTATCAATTCTCCTACCCCTTTGAGCCAATTATATATTTTTTAGAGTCTTTGGTGATCTAGTAATTTTTATCATATATAATATATATATGAAGAGTGTTGGCATCACTTTTGATGTCGTATGTGTGTGGGATGTCCACCTGAATGATTCAGGGATGTGTTCAGTCTCTCGTAGTCTAAGACATCCATTCGAATTTTCTAGTACGTGTCTCGAGGACGGAATTAAGATCGGTACCGATTCAATCCCCCACACGGGAGAGCTCACTGTTATGTGACGATAATTCCGACATGAGATGTATTTAATGTCCATTTTGGTGTTTGGAGAACATGTTTCATCCATTTAGAGCCTCTGGTGGTAAAGGGTGATCACAGAATTATCCCATGCGTGTTTTGAGAAAATCAGAGTTCAGGCCGACCCATCCACGCGGGTGTTTGGGACACTTGTTGGCAATAAAATCCTTGAATTGAAATCGCTGTAATGTTCCGTAGATTTCGAATTAGTGGAAATCTTTCTACGGACATCCAGATGCAAAATTGAGATTGTACTCAGCTCCCAGGCGGTGATTTTCGCCCATTACAACGCACCTACGATGTCCATGACGATGTAAGAAAGCCTATTTTTCATTGGGTGCCTAGGCGTTAGTCCCAAAAAAAATAAGTGTCAGACACAAAAAATAGCTCAAAAACAACAATTTTTCGAGCCCCCCAAAAAGTAGGCGCCAGACCTGACACCTAGGCACCAGGGGCCTGACATCATGGCGCCAGGGTCGCAGTGCATAGGCGCACTGCGCCAGTTCATTTCTTGACCGTGAATAAGCATATTTTTAGCATCTATTTGACCTTGACACACCCCCCTATGTAGCCAAAATTGCAGAAGTTTCCTTGAGCTTGATGAGATATGCATGAGGGGATGTAATGGTTGTGGGTTTAGTCTTATTTGGGAGGCCTTAAGTATCATCATTAGCCCATTTGTGGCCTAAGCAAGGGGTAAGTTGGGGATTTCCTTAGGTGAGCTAATTTTAAACTAGGGGAGCCTCATTTCTTCTCCATCTCCACTTCATTTGAGTTTTGGAGTAGTGAGGAGACCTAGGAAGAAGAGGGCTCCTCTTCTTCCTATTGGCGGTGAAGAGCTAGAGAGGAGCTTTGGTGAAGGAAAAATCTGGAGAGGAGCTCAAGCAAAGAAGATAAAACTTCTTCTCCTCCCACACTCCATTTTCTTCATCTTCTTCATCTTCTTCAGCTTCTTCTTCCTCTTGGAGATCTTGGAGGTTCCTTGGAAAGAGATTCTTGTAGAGAGCAAGAGAGGAAGATGACTTCATCTTCCTCAAGAAGAGAAAGTCAAGGGAGCCCCTCATTCATCTTCTTCCTCTTATTCCCCCTTCTTTCTCTTCTCCGGCGACCTCATTCTTTTCTGATGAATTTTTTAGGAAGTATGACTAGAAATGCTTAGCGACTCTGGTGAGCTCACGGTCTCTCTTTTGGAAGGAGAGCTTCATCTTACGTTGGTGAAGGCAAAACTCCGACGAGGTCCGACGATCTTTCCGACGATCTTTCCGACGAGTAGAGCTTCTTCGTTTCTTTGAGGAAGGAATCGCGCGAGTTTCTCTCCTACCGTTAGAAGCGCTTCATCTTAATTGAAGAAACACATCCACATTCATCACATAAGTGAAACTCCATATATTCTTCACGTTTTCATTCTTAGCTAGCCCTAGGAATAGAATTGCTAGGTGTTGTGGGTTTGGTCGCCCGCACAAGGCGAGTTGGCCGACCGACACTAGTCGACACGACCGCATGCCTTTGGATTGGCCATTGATTTCCTAAAGGAAGCCCTAGGTTATGAGTCACATTTGTGGCCACATTCCTTTACAAATCTGAGTGACCTCCCATTGTGAACCCTATAATTAAATCTTGGTTGGTTGGAATCCCAATTTTCCATGGTTTTGGTGCTGCTAACTTCTTTGAAAAGGTTGGAATGGTTGGAGACCTTGAAGAGTGAGAAAAACTTTGTAGCTAGTCCATTCCACATGTTCGTGGAAGGACTGTAGGATGAAAAAAACTTTGTGTTTAGTCCGTCCTACAACTGATGGAGAACTTCTCCTACAATAAACAAAAGGATGAAGTTCTCTGCACGCCTCGCCAAAGCCGGAGGCAACTATGTCGCATATCCATTTGCTAAATCCTAGGTTCCCTAGTAAGGACATGAGCATGAGTATGGCTTGTTATTGAGAATGATCATTTGCTTTTTATTGCGACACAATATGTGTCTTGCTTGAAGCATGTTGCATTTGTGCTTTGCCTCGACCTGTAGCCTCGGCCTAGTCGACAACTGGTCG
The DNA here is from genome assembly GCA_002079205.1 of Phalaenopsis hybrid cultivar. Lineage (NCBI taxonomy): Eukaryota > Viridiplantae > Streptophyta > Magnoliopsida > Asparagales > Orchidaceae > Phalaenopsis > Phalaenopsis hybrid cultivar. Next base: position 32,026 of record JXCR01045598.1, on the reverse strand, counting down.
ACATTGCACTTTGCCTTGACCGACCGCCTTGGTCCGGTCGGCATAACAACTTGCCTCTATTGGTCGCTCCAACCGGTCAACATAGCATATTTGCATCGACAGACCGCCCCAGCTTGGTTGACATATCACATTGCCTTGATCGGCGGCCCCGAACCGGTCGGCTTAGCACATTGTCTCGAACAACTGCCCCGACCCAATCAACATATCACTGTGGTTCGACCGACCACCCTGCCAGATTGACCTACCACTTTGGTTCAACCGACCACCTCAACATGGTTGACATAGCACATTGGTCTCATCGGTTGATCACCTAGGTCCGATCGATCACCTACCAGTCCGACCGACCTTTCACTTAAGTCTAATCAATCGTCCCAGCCAGCCACCAATCACTTTAGTCAAGTTGGCAGCTTTAGTCCGACTGAGCTCGTTGGCTACGTTACTTAGGTTTGACCACCCCAATCGACCCAGTGGGTTAAATAACCATCTTCACTTATGTTGTATGTTTTGCATGCACACTACCACGCTATCGACACATCCATCATTGACATACACCATCGTATACTAGTGAAGAATGTTTGCTATCTTGTGAAAGAACCTTACACCATCATGAGCTCATTCCTTCGCATAAGCATGCATGTGTTTGCTTGCTTGCATGATGTACTATACCCTGTATGTGCTCGTCATTTGAATGTGTGTTTGGTCGTTATTGAGGTAGGGTATAATTCTCCCTTGTGGCATCCTATACCTTAGGTGAACAAACACAATACCTCTTGTGTTATATGTTTTGTATGCCATCTTGCATAATCATTATCACATTGTTAAGTTGCATTTTAAGTGTCCATTCATACACTCACCCCACTTGTATGATTTTCCTCAATGAAGATCATCATCTTTTGGGTTGATGCCTTCACGACACGCCCACCTTTCCTGGTAACTGTCTCCACAACATAATAAATCTTCAGGTTGCTGCCTCCACATCATGCCCACTCTTTCAGGTCTACCTCCATGACATACCCATTCCTCGGGCTGTTGTCCCAGCGTAATGCCCACCTTTTTGGGTCACTGCCTCCACGACACGCCCATCCTACCCCCATGACATGCCCATCCTTTGATTGGAGGCATTTTTCTGAAGAACTTCTCAGATAGCTCCATGTTGATATACATACATCTTGATTTTGCTGTCAGGACTTTATAATCATCCATGTAGTCGAACATGTTCTTAATTTCAGAACATGTCAATATTTCCAGATCCAAATACGTGTGGTTCATGTAGTCCAACTTAATCATTCTGGATTTTATAATCATTCATGTAGTCCAACTTAAATGCTGGTTATAACACTTCTCATTAGATTGTGTGTTAGGTTAGGATTTGGGATGCTAGGTAATCTTTTCAACACCCCTTGCTATTTGTTTTTTGTTGATTTGCTTGTGGTAGTCAAGCATCTCTTTTGTGTTTTTGGTATGCTTGCATGCTTGATATNGACCTTGATGATATAATTTCTCATAAATATTGAATATGAGCTTTTGAAACATTTTGTTAGTCCTATCTTATTATATCTTTTGTCTTTTCTCCTTATATGCAATTTTTTATAGGGGAAGACCACTCTCATATCAACTTTCTGGTTTCCACTTAGAAAATAATACAAAAAAAAGGCCTACTCCACAAAGGAGCAATTTCTCTCTTCATACTCAAGACATTTATATTCTTTATTTAACTTTTTAAACCAAGATTTTTAGCCTATTATTAAATAAATCTTGGTGAACATGGCTTTACCCAATCATTGTTTAAAATAAATTGGTTTCCTCTAAATATGATGATTTGTTAAAACATAGTATTTTAAGTGGAATTTATTTTTATGCAATGACTAACAAAGCTTTTACAATAAAAAAAAAAAATAACTAAAGATTATTTGGCCTCAAGTGACCTTTCAAGCTTGGAGTGCTACATATGATTTTTTCCATTGGAACACATGTTGAAATAGGTATAATCCAACTAAGGAAAACACTACTCTTATTTTTTTTAGTCACTAAATTAGCTTTTTTTTTTACTTGTAGATGTCCTTATCAATTCTCCTACCCCTTTGAGCCAATTATATATTTTTTAGAGTCTTTGGTGATCTAGTAATTTTTATCATATATAATATATATATGAAGAGTGTTGGCATCACTTTTGATGTCGTATGTGTGTGGGATGTCCACCTGAATGATTCAGGGATGTGTTAAGTCTCTCGTAGTCTAAGACATCCATTCGAATTTTCTAGTACGTGTCTCGAGGACGGAATTAGGATCGGTACCGATTCAATCCCCCACACGGGAGAGCTCACCGTTATGTGACGATAATTCCGACATGGGATGTATTTAATGTCCATTTTGGTGTTTGGAGAACATGTTTCGTCCATTTAGAGCCTCTGGTGGTAAAGGATGATCACAGAATTATCCCATGCGTGTTTTGAGAAAATCAGAGTTCAGCCCGACCCATCTACGCGGGTGTTTGGGACACTTGTTGGCAATAAAATCCTTGAATTGAAATCGCTGTAATGTTCCGTAGCTTTCGAATTTGTGGAAATCTTTCTACGGACACTCGGATGCAAAATTGAGATTGTACTCAACCCCCATGCGGTGATTTTCGCCCATTACAACACACCTACGATGTCCATCACGATGTAAGAAAGCCTATTTTTCGTTGGGTGCCTAGCGTTAGTCCCAAAAAAATAAGTGTCGGATACAAAAAATAGCTCAAAAATAACAATTTTTCGAGCCCCCTAAAAAGTAGGCGCCAGACCTGACGCCTAGGCACCTGGGGCCTGACATCATGGTGCCAGGGTCGCAGTGCATAGGCGCACTGCGCCAGTTCTTTTCTTGATCGTGAATAAGCATATTTTAAGCATCTATTTGACCTTGACACACCTCCCTATGTAGCCAAAATTGCATAAGTTTCCTTGAGCTTGAGGAGATATGCATGAGGGGATGTAATGGTTGTGGGTTTAGTCTTATTTGGGAGGCCTTAAGTATCATCATTAGCCCATTTGTGGCCTAAGCAAGGGGTAAGTTGGGGATTTCCTTAGGTGAGCTAATTTTAAACTAGGGGAGCCTCATTTCTTCTCCATCTCCACTTCATTTGAGTTTTGGAGTAGTGAGGAGAGCTAGGAAGAAGAGGGCTTCTTCTTCTTCCTATTGGCGGTGAAGAGCTAGAGAGGAGCTTTGGTGAAGGAAAAATCTGGTGAGGAGCTCAAGCAAAGAAGATAAAACTTCTTCTCCTCCCACACTCCATTTTCTTCATCTTCTTCATCTTCTTCAGCTTCTTCTTCCTCTTGGAGATCTTGGAGGTTCCTTGGAAAGAGATTTTTTGTAGAGAGCAAGAGAGGAAGATGACTCTTCATCTTCCTCAAGAAGAGAAAGTCAAGGGAGCCCCTCATTCATCTTCTTCCTCTTATTCCCCCTTCTTTCTCTTCTTCGACGACCTCGTTCTTTTCTGATGAACTTTTTAGGAAGTATGACTAGAAATGCTTCTTCATAGCTTGGGGGAAGAGCGACTCTGGCGAGCTCACGGTCTCTCTTTTGGAAGGAGAGCTTCATCTTACGTTGGTGAAGGCAAAACTCCGACAAGGTCTGACAATCTTTCCGACGAGGAGAGTTTCTTCGTTTCTTTGAGGAAGGAATCATGCGAGTTTCTCTCATACCGTTAGAAGCGCTTCATCTTAATTGAAGAAACACATCCACATTCATCACATAAGTGAAACTCCATATATTCTTCACGTTTTCATTCTTAGCTAGCCCTAGGAATATAATTGCTAGGTGTTGAGGGTTTGGTCGCCCGCACAAGGCGAGTTGGCCGACCGACACTAGTCGGCACGACCGCATGCCTTTGGATTGGCCATTGATTTCCTAAAGGAAGCCCTAGGTTATGAGTCACATTTGTGGCCACATTCCTTTACAAATATGAGTGACCTCCCATTGTGAACCCTATAACTAAATCTTGGTTGGTTGAAATCCCAATTTTCCATGATTTTGGTGCTGCTAACTTCTTTGAAAAGGTTGGAATGGTTGGAGACCTTGAAGAGTGAGAAAAACTTTGTAGCTAGTCCATTCTACATGTTCGTGGAAGGATTGTAGGATGAAAAAAACTTTGTATTTAGTTCGTCCTACAACTAATGGAGAACTTCTCCTACAATAAACAAAAGGATGAAGTTCTCTGCACGCCTCGCCAAAGCCGGAGGCAACTATGTCGCATATCCATTTGCTAAATCCTAGGTTCCCGAGCAAGGACATGAGCATGAGTATGGCTTGTTATTGAGAATGATTGTTTGCTTTTTATTGCGACACAATATGTGTCTTGCTTGAAGCATGTTGCATTTGTGCTTTGCCTCTACCTGTAGCCTCGGCCTAGTCGACAACTGGTCGACATTGCACTTTGCCTTGATCGACCGCCTTGGTCCGGTTGGCATAGCAACTTGCCTCTATTGGTCGCTCCAGCCGGTCAACATAGCATATTTGCATCGACAGACCGCCCCGGCTTGGTTGACATATCACATTGCCTCGATCGGCGGCCCCGAACCGATCGGCTTAGCATATTGTCTCGAACAACTGCCCCAACCCAATCAACAGATCACTGTGGTTCGGCCGACCACCCTGCCAGATTGACCAACCACTTTGGTTCAACCGACCACCTCAACATGGTTGACATAGTACATTGATCTCATCGGTTGATCACCTAGGTCCGATCGACCACCTACCGGTTCGACCGACCTTTCACTTAAGTCTAATTGATCGTCCCAGCCAGCCACCAATCACTTTAGTCAAGTTGGCAGCTTTAGTCCGACTGAGCTCGTTGGCTAAGTTACTTAGGTTTGACCACCCCAATCGACCCAGTGGGTCAATTAACCATCTTCACTTATGTTGTATGTTTTGCATGCACACTACCACGTTATCGGCACATCCATCATTGACATACACCATCGTATACTAGTGAAGAATGTTTGCTATCTTGTGACAGAACCTTACACCATCATGAGCTCATTCCTTCGCATAAGCATGCGTGTGTTTGCTTGCTTGCATGGTGTACTATACCCTGTATGTGCTCATCATTTGAATGTGTTTGGTCGTTATTGAGGTAGGGTATAATTCTCTTTAGTGGCATCCTATACCTTAGGTGAACAAACACAATACCTCTTGTGTTATATGTCTTGTATGCCATCTTGCATAGTCATTATCACATTGTTAAGTTGCATTTTAAGTGTCTATTCATACACTCACCCCACTTGTATGATTTTCCTCGATGAAGATCATCATCTTTTGGGCCGATGCCTTCACGACACACCCACCTTTCCTGGTAACTGTCTCCACAACATAATAATTCTTCAGGTTGCTGCATCCACATCATGCCCACTCTTTCAGGTCTGCCTCCATGACATACCCATTCCTCGGGCTGTTGTCCCCGTGTAACGCCCACTTTTTTGGGTCATTGTCTCCACGACATGCCCATCCTACCTCCATGACATGCCCATCCTTTGATTGGAGGCATTTTTCTGAAGAACTTCTCAGATAGCTCCACGTTGATATACATACATCCTGATTTTGCTGTCATGACTTTATAATCATCCATGTAGTCGAACATGTTCTTAATTTCAGAACATGTCAATATTTTCAGATCCAAATACGTGCAGTTCATGTAGTCCAACTTAATCATTCTGGATTTTATAATTATTCATGTAGTCCAACTTAAATGCTGGTTTGGACACTTCTCATTAGATTGTGTGTTAGGTTAGGATTTAGGATGCTAGGTAATCTTTTCAACACCCCTTGCTATTGTTCTTTGTTGATTTGTTTGTGGTAGTCAAGCATCTCTTTTGTGTTTTTGGTGTGCTTGCATGTTTGATATGCATGATAGTATATTAGGGGCATTTTTTTTGCAGGGAGTCGTGCCTATATATATATATATATATATATATATATATATATATATATATATCATGGTG
>JXCR01045598.1:5237-15309 GCA_002079205.1 Phalaenopsis hybrid cultivar | reverse complement strand
TATTTTGGTAAATTAAGGTTGCTCTAAATAGTGAAAGACAACAAAGGCAAATTTGAATTGGCTTCTATTGCCAAACTCAATTATTTCAGCTCTTTGTTATTTTTCTAATGTCTTAACTGTTTATTAAAGTATTAAGAAAATAAATTTGAATAAAATTAAAACAATTTTATATTAATATTTTGAATAAAATTCTAACATATTCAATTAGAGTTTGAAGAATGCTCCCATAAACTACAAACATGTTGAAATTCGAGAAATATTATAACTACTATCTATAGCTAGCTATAGATAGTAGTTATAATAAATTAGATTAGAGTATTAGTCTATTAAACTATAATTCACTAAAAATTATATGATCAAGTATAAATCTTAATACATTTTTTTTTTGTAAGAAAACTTCCAAATTCAAATTTCTTATCATTCAAGCTGTAAATTGATCAAATTTATAAACAAATTGAGTGACGCGAGAAGACGAACCAAACGACTTTAAAATTTGTTCATTTCGGGTCTAATCAAGCCCATATCACCCTATTCAAGCACAACTGGAGGCTTTGAATTATCAATTGAATAATCATAGTATTTCGAATTTGACATATTTATAGTTGAATTGAGCGTCTTGATGAGAGGAAATCCGACGAGCCAAAGATCACTCGGTTTTGTGAATAATCAAAGTACTTCGAATTTCACATATTTATAGTTGAATTGAGCATCTTGATGAGAGGAATCCGACGAGCCAAAGATCACTCGGTTTTGAGGTCATTAAGGCATAAAAAACCTTAAAAAATCATTTGTGATTAAGGGGGATCAACATCAACTTTCCGATCAGGTGGTTAGAGAAGTTATGCTCCGAAAGACCAAAATTTCCCTCTCTAAAAAGCTATAAATGGGCCCCTCTTTTCACTTAACAGCCGAAGAACAAAATGAGAAGTGAAATTTCAGACCATGTTCTGAAAAGAAGACTTGGCGAGTGACTAGCGGTCTTCATAACTGCCAACTATTATCAATCACTCATTTCCGTAGCCATGGGCCACCATCAACTAGCATCGTCGACCATTAGCTTTTGGCGACCACTTCTTGCTACCATTGCAGCCAGACTATGGTTGTGTCTTCCTAACACTTATATTTTTTAGCTATATAAGGACAAGCATAGTTTTTTAATGTAAGATTATAATCTAGTTCTCCTTAATGTGAGAGAAGAGTGTACTCCTATACTTACATACATATAATATAGTATTTTGACTGGACTAGGCCTCCTGATTTTTTCTCTTTCAGAATTTTTTCATGTAAAAAAATGTTGATGTCTCATTCCATTATTTTTATGTGTGTTGGATCTTCATACAATAATAAGTTAAATTATCATTATACTACCATGAATTTTCCAGCACATAACAGTTTGTACCATTTGTGGGAAATAAATTCTCATTTTTTTATAAAAATGTGAAAAGTCTTTCAATGGTTAAGAAGTGTAATACTCATAATAATAGAACCTTAAGCTCCAACACCAATAGACAAACCTCTACATTTTCTCCTGACAAGCATCACCCTACTAATGAAGACGCCTCTTCTTTGCCCCTTAAATTAGTATGCAAAGAATTGAGGAGTCTCAAAAATGTGATTCTTCAACTTCTATGCAAATATTAACAATCTGTATTAGTACAAATGGGCGAGGTTCATCTACCCCAATATCAACCACCAATCAAGGACCCTCAGATAAAGAACACTCCACCAGCAGTCCCTCCTCATGTTAGAGTTACTCCTCAGCTGGGTTAGGAAACTAACCCCTTGAATATTATTAGTTTCACACATCCATCTTGTGAAACATTACCAAATTGCAAACCACTATACACTTAGAGTACTTAGCTCAACCTCATTACGCAATTCACAATGAGCTATAACGTATGGTTCAAGGAGAATCCTCTTTAAGAGACAAGTAATTTTCTTACTCGTAGTTCCTTGAAGTCTTCACCTTTAGTCGATATATTCCCTTAACACCCAATCGNGAGCAACCTTAATTTACCAAAATATAAATATTTATTTATTATATTTTACTTTTATTTGTCAAAATACATAATCATGTAAAAATTAGGGATGCTGTGGCACGTCTGGACGGCCAACCACCGGCGGCCATGTCGCCATACACGTCATTGACAGGCGAAGCGAATATATTTTCCATTTAAAGGACGATACCTAAAAATAAGAAATAAACAAATAAAAAAGAAAACTTCTAATCAACACCTCAAAATCTCAAGCTTATTCATTCTATTAATAGAATTTAATAATGAATTTAGCTCAAATCTAGTAAAATATAGCTAAATAACAAAACCTTAAAATTAAACCCGCTCTCCATTAAATCGAATTTTCACATATTTCGTCTTTTTTTTCTCGTGTTCCATCTCTTTCGCTCAGTAAATCCAAATTTATTAAGACGATGTTCGGCTACAACTTAGATTTATGTTAAATAGGATTCATCAAATCCAATAAATTTAAATTTCGCCTCACAATTAGATTTATTAACAATAAATCCTCTTGATAGTATTTTCCAAAAACCCCCTAAATTCCATTAGAGGTGGATTTATTCCGCAGCAGCTGGCGAGGGATCTAAGTTGCAGCCGCAGCATTCTCCATGGATTCCGCTCTGCTTGCTCGTCCATCCCGTTTCCATCTCCGGCGAGCGCACGCGGCTGATCTTCAGCCGTCGGCCTCTCTCAAGAGAGGTACAATTCTACCAGTTAGCTCTGTTCGCCGGGCAAGATGGCCACGGCTCGCCGCCACCTCATCGACTGCGATCCCCTCAATGGAAGAAGAGGAGGCAGCTGTGCCGTCGTTGACGTCGTCTCCTTCAGTGGTTGGTACCCTAATGAGGGTTACAACGGAGTCGCTGCAGTATGAGAGTGGGTATCTCGGCGGCATCTCGGAGAAAACTCCGCCGCTGGCGGGTGATGGAGGCCTAAATGGAGCGCCCAGCCCGATGGAGTATCTCACTAATATACTTTCTTCAAAGGCTTACGATGTTGCTATCGAGTCTCCTTTGCACTTGGCTCCCAAGCTATCGCAGAGGCTGGGAGTCAGTTTATGGCTCAAGAGGGAGGACTTGCAACCTGTAATTTACTCTTTCGTATTGCTTCTTTATTATTTTTTATTTTTTAAATTTATTTGTTTATTTATATTTTTGTGTTATGGATCTTTATGTCAGTTTTAGTTAAACGGGGCATTGGTTCTGCTCTTATTGTGGAGCCATCTGCTCCCCTTTTCTCATACTTATCGTAGGCACTCACCTAGGTTGATGGGACTCTTCTGGAGTTGGACTTGCACCCTTCTTGAAGGAGAAAATTTTACATACGGAGTCCGGGCGCAGCTCTGCCTTCGGACTCCAAGCCAAGTGTACAAAATTTAAAAAATCACTTGTATTTCGACTCATTAATTTATAATTTTTTTTTAAAAAGGACCCACTAAAATACACTTAACATTGTGTTATTGGAGTTCGGACACAGAGCTGCATCCGGACTTCGTAGGTAAAATTTTTTCTTCTTGAAGACATTCACACAAAACACCATTGATGCCTAGTATTCCCATCCAACAAGTCAATTGACATCACCCATCAATTACCAACTCTACAAATTAAGCCGTAAGGTGCTGTCTGACAACGTATTAGATTTAAGTTATTAGGATTTAGTATATCCCGTAAATCTTGATTTACTAAAATCTGAATGGGTAAAATCCGGAAAACTATCTGACAACAAATTTATTAAATTCTATAAATCTAATAAAACACTTTGACAAGATTTAGCCTATCACATGTTATCACCTTTGCTCTTACCTACTCGTGCCGCAAATCCTGTAAATCTGTCGATTTGTGGGATTTAGTAAATCCCATATTTAGGGTCGAAATCCGTGAAATCCAGAATTATCAAATCCACAGTTTTATTTTGTCCAAAATGATTGTTTGACAAAATTTAGCTTGCATCCGGGTTAAATCCTGGGCTAAATCCATTGCCCTTTTAGTGTCTACGTGTTTGTAACTGTCAAATCAAATATTATTTTATTTATCTTTTTGTTTGACTTTTTTTTAGTGCCAAAAGTCCTATAAATAAGTTGTCAAATCAAGCATTTAGGGACTTTTTTAGTATTATGTACCTTAATAGAGTTTCTATAGCTTCTCTTTCTAGGTTATCTTTCCATACTTTGTTAACAGTGTTGATCTTGAATCTTTTTAGTGGGATTCACGTGTCATGTATTTACAAATTTGGATTTAATATTCTTTTAAGTGCAATGAATATAGAGTGATGTCAAGAATCAGAAGCTAGACATTAGAGAAGTTGATCATACCAACTAAGAAGTGCCCCAAATCATAAAAAATTAATACTTTGTGATCAACATGTAGCTTCTAGTGATAGAGAAGATGATCACTTGGTTGATTTAGAATGCTTCATAATAAGCTCCTTGCGTAGCCCTGAGAATAGAGACATCAGAAGATTCATCTTAATCCATTATATGACGACAACTCTCAAGTGCCAAAGTGTTGACCATCAAGCCTATCGTAAATGAGACCTACTATTACAATGATGAAAGACAAACTTTCCTTTGGCTAGGCCCGTTGAAACGTGGAAATCACAACCAGAAAATTCATCTGTAGAGAAATCGAGAGTCAAAGCTCTTCAAGATGTTTAAATGCTTTATCTTGAGTCATTGTAGAGGGAATATAAATCCACTTGACCATGTGCTTATTTCAAGTCGGCCACATATTGACAACAATGATGTCTTGAAACATTACCCATCCTTCATTGCATTCAAAGAATCATTTTTTCAATAGTTTTTCCATCCCTTGTTGTGAGTCATCACCCTTTTTATTAAGTTCAAAAGGAAATTTATCACCTAGTTTGTCTGTGCCTAGAGATCAATGAACATTTTGCAAGTCCTCTTGAAGGCATGATGACCTCAATGAGTCTTCTAGAAATTCTATTATGAGGTTCTTAAGTTGTTGGAAGTCAAAGGCTTGAAGCCTGCAATCGCTCAAGCTACGCTCACACATTTCGTTCAATAAGCGCTGTTAAGATATGTGCTTGGTTTGCAACAACCTAAGTCATTTGTGAAATTATTTGAGCTTAATAGTCATGTGAAAGCTATAGTATACAACAACATTGCTAGGCTTTCTATTTTGACCTAAATTGCCTCTAGCGAGGCACAACTTCCAACAGGGCCTAGGTGCAATGGTCACTACTTCAAAATTTAGCCATTAAGAGGTTTGTTGAAATTGTGAAAATATCAGGTGCGGTGAACATAGGTGCGGATTGGTGGTATTTGTGGTGGTATTGTTGCCATCCAAAATATCACTAATCCACACCCACGTTCACTGCAAGTAATAATTGCTCATTAAAATGAGATCACATCATGACCATCCGTAGCAACAAGGGAGAACTTGGCAAATAGAGTGGCCGCTCAAAATCATAGGCTTGCCGTCTATCGGTGGAGAAGGAATGTGAATTTGTGTGCGACATTATAACGCGAAACCATTGCTCACCTACTATAATCCAATTGTCACTCTTCTTGTACAAATGTTTTTGATGGAATTCACGGAGACCATTCAAAACAATTATTATTATAAGCAGCTATTGCTGAGCCATGCTAATGATAATAAGATGGCACATGAGGGACTTCTAAGTACTTCCATAAAAATCACAGGCATGACACTAAGGATTGTCGACATTCGAGAACTTTGGTGAAAGATTTAATCAAGATTAGTACTATGAAGGAGTTTATTCTAGCTAACTCTGAAAGGATATTGACGGCGGTGGTATCTACCATTTTAGGGGAAGTGAAAGAAAAAAATGGCGCAACAGATTAGCCTCCAATAACTCCAATTGGGAGACATAAACTCAACCACCATCTCTATGGAGCCAGACACCAAGATTTGCCTATCTCTTATAGTATGGTTGACAACTTATGAGTGAGAACGACTTAATACCATAATATTGGTCACAACTCGAATGCACCAACTATCAAACATAGAGTTTCTTAATTGGCATCGGGAACTAGGTCAATATTATTTTTAAAGGACCATTTTATAAAATGAACTTTGTGGATGCCCACATGACCTTTACAATAGGGTCACTCTATGGATTTTTGAGGATGAAATGAGAGATTGAAGGAATGAGTACCTTGCCAATCACTTCAGTGATTGTATGACCATGATTGACTTCATCTTAGTGGACCGATCCACCACTTACAGTGCTATCTTTGGTAGTCCTTTCCTAAAAACTTTTAGAGTGGTTGCCTTGCCTTCCCGTTGTGGTGGTCATAAGGCAACTTTGAGAGGGAATCTGATGTGTTCAAAGGCTTGTTACCTTAAGGTTGTGGGGAGCGTGCAATTGGAGATCCTTCAGTTGGAGGATCGAAGTGTGGGTTTGGAAACCACTCAATCAATATAATTCTCATTTGTTAAGGGAATTGTAGCGCACACTCTTTGAAGTATGATCACTTTTATCCCCATCTTAGGAGCCAATTAATCCATATGTTTCAAGATAGTATTTAGGTATTTGCCTTGACAATAACTAAAATGTTGGAAATATATTTCAACATAGCTTGCCACAGATTGAACATGAAGAAAGAGGCTAAGCCCATAAAATGTCAGAAAAATATCTCCTATTTTGATCTAGCCCATTAGCAGTAGGTTGAAAGATACATGAAGTTAACTTGTGAAGGAGGTGCAGTACCTCGATTGGATCTTTATTGTGGGCATACTCTAAAGGGTGAATGGGAGGTGAAAAATATGCTCGAACTTTGGGAATCTAAACTCAATGTATCCAAAAGATGGCTACCTATTACCACGGATTAATGTCATGGTTGATTTAGTGGTTGACTTTTCTATGATGAGTTTTCTCTATGTTTTTTTGAGCTACCAATAAATATCAATGCATCTTGTCGGCTGCAAAATAGTAATATTTATACTAAAGAAAGGATTATGCTGTTATAGGTAAAATCATTTAGGTTGAAAAACACATGCGTCATGTACCAAACAGTGATGGATCAAATTTTTAGAAACCAAAAGGTGACGAATGTTGAAATATATGTGGGCGACTTGCTAGTAAAAGGCAAAAACCCAGACAAGTACATTTTTCCACGTTAAAGTAATGTAAGATGTGGTTCAAACCTTTGAATTGCACCCTTTGAGCAAGGTTAGGAAAACTTTAGGTGTTCCTTCTCACCCTTGAAGGCACTAGGCAGGGTGAAGCCAATTTTGGACATACCATTACCAATGATGCCCAAAAATTACAACGATTGATAAGGCGAGTTGCTTTGTTTAATTGCTTCATTTAAAAATATGGAGATAAGTTGTCATGGATCGAGGAATGCGAGCCAACATTTTTGCAAGTTATGTTGTTCCTATCATTATCCCTTCGACTACAAAAATGTCCATAACTTGTGGACTAGCTATTATTTTACCTCGAAGATGGCAATATAGTAAGCTTGGTGTCAATCTGAGAAGAGGCAGAAAGTAGTGGCCAATATACTATATGAATGAACTTGACATTTGCAATAATGATTACAACTCAACAACTTTGATCCTAATTATCCCACTAAGTCATCACCAACTATTTTCTAATAATAAATTTTACTCTCTAATCGTGACCATTTTGGGTGGCTATTAAAATGGGTTGTAATGTTGAGTAAGATCTTGGTTATTTACATGTCAACTTCTACTTGCTAGCTAATTCACATAATTCATCATTAAAATAGAAGCAGGGACAGTGACCCAAGGAGATCAATGATGGTCACATATCGAGGGTGCGTTGGAATATTAGGGTACTAGAGGAGGCATGGCTTTGAACAATTCAATGGGAATCATATTGTTCTGCTCAATGAAAATATGTTTCTTTGCCTATAATAATTAGGCTAAGTACAAAGGAATGATTTTGTGAGTAAAGTTCAATGTTGGGATACGAGTGAAACATCTAGCTATGTTCTTAGACTTTCAACTTTTGGTAAACTAGATCAACAAAAAACTCAAGACATGAGAACAAATTGGTAGAAATATTTCTTTAAAGTGAAATTGGAGATCGACCAATTCAAGTACTTTAAGATAGAGCAAATTGGGAATCGCGACGAGTTACCTGCCCAAGAATTTTTATGATCTAGCATAGAGGAAGCTAGCCTTTGGTTGTTTATAGTTTGGGGGATATACTTGATTAAGTTACTTCCATCATTTGAGTGCCAAAATGATTTGTATTGATCATGGACTAATTTTTTTAGTGGATTGAGACAATGGAATTGACAAAGGTGACTGTGGAAGTGCTACACAATCCTATGATGATAGTCACTGACAATAAACCACAATTTTCGCCAAGAAGTTCATAGTGCTTTGTTAGGAATAGAGAATTCATTTATAGTTTGCCCCATTGCACTATTCTCAAACCAATGGATAGTTGGAAGTTTTCATTAAATTGATTTTAAATCTACTAAGGAAGAATATTGAAGGATCTAAGAGCAACTGGGCTAAGCACTGTCATCAATACTTTGGGCTTTGAAATAGCTCCATCATCTTCCATAGTTCAAAATTTTTTCACTGTTAGCACTGTCATCAATACTTTGGGCTTTGAAATCACTCCATCATCTTCCATAGTTCAAAATTTTTTCATTGTTCAATGGCATGGGAGCCTTACTCTCAATCAAGTATGACCTACATAGCAAATGTTGGTTGCATCTAACTTTGAGGAATATGAGTTGCCTATTTGGGACACAAGGAACAAAGAATGCTTGGAAACTGCAATAGATCTATTGGAAGAATTGAGAAACAAGGCTTTAATGGAAGAGGAGCTTAAGAGAAGATTGATAAAATACTATAACTCTAACGTTAAGGAGATGACTTTTGTGCCAGAGACTTGGTACTTAGAAGGGCAGATGCAATGATTTGATTGCCTGTCCTCGACAAGCTAGGTTCAACTTCAGAAGGACCTTATATCATAAAAAAAAATGAAGATGTTTTAGAGACATATACTTGGAAAGAGATATTTTCTATATGGAGTGAAAATGAGCTGTAGATCTTCTATCATTTATGCTACCTCTTCTACTTTCTTTGTAACATTTTATGTGAAATAAAAACATTACATAAAGGTAAGTCTGNCTACCTCTTCTACTTTCTTTGTAACATTTTATGTGAAATAAAAACATTACATAAAGGTAAGTCTAGCGCTACATGTCACGAAGAAAAAACTTAAAAAAATTATCATTTAATACATCTGTTGAAACAATTCTAGCGTTGTCAATTGCTGCATAAAAATTTGTTTCTATTCGAGTACTTGTTTGATCTCAAAGTTTGATGAACCCTCATCTCATAAATGACTCAATATTCAACTCTAGCGGCTGTTTAGGATCAATTTTTGTTTTTGAAAACAAAAAATAGAAAACAAATATAAAAACAGTTTTTGCTTTTTTTTGTTTTATTTCTGTTTTTTATTTTTTTAGAGCACTTATGCTTTTATAATACTAAAAAAAAGAAAAAAAAAATTTTTTTGTCTGTTTTTAAAACACCAAAACAACCCTTCTCCTAGCCCCCCACCATCACATGCCTGTTGCCGCCGATCGCAGCTCTTTCGTAGCTGGCCTTGTCCGTCGCCTTCAAGGGATTGCCGGTCGCTGCCCTTCCGCAGTTGACCCCATTTGTCTTCCGCCCGAGACCACCGGTCCTTGCCCTTCCGCAGCTGGCCCCATTTGTCGCCCCGCGACTACCGGTCACCGCCCTTCCGCAGCTGGCCCCGTCCGTCACTGCCTCCACCCACTACTCGCCATCATTGTCTCTCTCCGCAGCTGGTCTGCAACTGCCGCTCGCCTCTCTTCGCAGTCGCAGGGCACCATCCTTTGTCGTTCGCCGCCTCCCGGCTGCGGTGAATGCTAGTTATCGCCGCCACTGGCCTCCGCTAGTCCCAGCCAGCCGTTGCCCTCTGCCACTGCCGGCCGCGACCCCCAGCCAGTTGGCGACTTGCCTTCCTTTGTCGCCGGTTCCGACCTCTAGTATCGCTGCTGGCTTTGGCCCCTGCCTGTCGCCATCGTCGACCTCCAGCCTCTGTGAGCCATTGCC
>JXCR01045572.1:11214-37326 GCA_002079205.1 Phalaenopsis hybrid cultivar | reverse complement strand
TCCTTTTAGAAGAATGCTCTTTAGTTTATGTATTGTCCGTGCTACATTTTAAAGATGTATGATGACTATTTTCTGTGATTTAATTGAAAAAGGAATTAAAATTTTTATGGATGATNAGATGTATGATGACTATTTTCTGTGATTTAATTGAAAAAGGAATTAAAATTTTTATGGATGATTTTTTTTTTGGAACTTCATTTGAATCATGCTTAGAACATTTATCAAGAGTTCTTAAGCATCGTGAAGAAACAAATTTAGTCCTTAATTTTGATAATGCTAATTTATGGTAGCTGGAGAAATTGTTTTAGGACATCACATATGAAAAAATGGTATGGAAGTAGATCCTCCAAAAGAACAAGTGATCGCTAATTTACATCACCCAACAAATGTGAGGGAAATTAGGAGTTTCTTAGGATAAGCTAAATTCTACGGGTGATATATCAATGACTTGTCAAAAATTGCTAAGCCTCTATTCCATTTACTCAAAAAAGATGTAATTTTTAATGTTGATAAGGAGTGCCTAAAAGCTTTTGAGCTATTAAAAAAAGATTTGACATTGCACCAATTATTGATTCACCAGATTGGGAAAAAAACTTTTGAATTGATGTGTGATGCAAGTGATATGCTATTGGAGCCATTTTAGGNCTAAAAGCTTTTGAGCTATTAAAAAAAGATTTGACATTGCACCAATTATTGATTCACCAGATTGGGAAAAAACCTTTTGAATTGATGTGTGATGCAAGTGATATGCTATTGGAGCCATTTTAGGAAAAAAAACATGATAAGATTTCTAAAGAGATTTACTATGCTAGTAGAACTCTTAATAAAGCTCAAATTAATTGTACCACAACTGAGAAAGAGTTATTAGCAATAGTATTTGCTTTTGATAAACTTAGATCATATTTAATTAGAGATAAATATGTTGTGCATACAAATCATTCTACTATTAAATATTTAATAAAAAAGAAGGATGCGAAACCAAGACTGATAAGATGGATTCTTCTAATGCAAGAATTTAGCTTTAAAATAGTACATAGGAAGGGAATTGATAATCAAATTTCTTATCATTTTTTCAGGTTTGAATTAGAAAAATTACTCTATTTTGAAAAAGAAATTAATGAACTTTTTTCAGATGAAAAATTGTTCAATATTAATGAGTGGTGTTTTCCATGGTATGTTGACTGTGAACTTTATTCTTAGCGATATTATACCATATGGTCTGACATACCAACAAAAGAGGAAATTTTTATTTGAAGCTTAGACTTATTTTTGGGATGACCTATTTTATATAAATAAGGAAGGGATCTAATTATTTGAAGATGTGTGCCTTTAGAAGAAACTTTTGAAATTATCCAAAAATGTCATGATTCTGATTTTGGGGGTTATATTGGCGTTGATAAAATAAAATATGGATTTTATTCTCCTATAATCTTTAGAGATGTTATTGCTTATATCAAAACTTGTGATAAGTAGGCAATATTTCTAGAAGAAATGAGCTGCACCTCAATTATATGTTGGAAATTGAGATATTTGATG
This sequence comes from Phalaenopsis hybrid cultivar, assembly GCA_002079205.1. Classification (NCBI taxonomy): domain Eukaryota; kingdom Viridiplantae; phylum Streptophyta; class Magnoliopsida; order Asparagales; family Orchidaceae; genus Phalaenopsis; species Phalaenopsis hybrid cultivar. The sequence goes on along the minus strand of JXCR01045572.1, from coordinate 35,790 downwards.
TTTGGGGATTAGATTTCATGGGAAAATTTATACCATCTTTCAAAAATTTATAAATATATTATTAGCAGTAGACTATGTATCCAAATGGATATAAGCTATTGCTTTACCTTGATGTGATGTTTAAAGTGTTGCAAAGTTATTAAGAATGAACATAAATTGTAGATTTAGGATGCTAAAAGCGATCACAACTGATGAGGGAAATCATTTTAGAAATGCAATAATCTAGACCTACTAAAGAAATATCATATCAAACATCAAATTGAGACTACTTATCATCCTCAGAAAAGTGGTTCGGTTGAATTATCCAATCATTTAATTAAAAAAGATTGTAAAAATCAGTGAATCCAATAAAAATGGATTGGTCAGTTAAAATTGATTATGCTTTGTTTGCTTTTAGGACTGCATATAGAACTCCTATAAGAGTGTCCCCCCATGGGCTAATATTTGGGAAAGCTTGTCATTTATTAATTGAACTTGAGCATAAGGCATTTGGGGCTATTAAGAAATTCAATTATAATTTAAAAGATGTTGTTGAGTATTGAATTTACTTTTGGTTGAGGTTTAGTTTTTCCTCTTTAGTAGCCTAAGGTCTAGTCATAGAACTTTCCTATTGACTATTCTTAGAAAACTAGCCAAGTAACCCTCTCCATTAGAAATTTCAAACTCTTCTCTACTCAACTTGAAGTTCCACATATTTGTCCTAACCTCTAGCACTTAGTAGATGAGGTCATTATAGGGGAACTCAAGATGAATCACCATCAGGATTGCTAGACCTTAGAGTTGACCCTGGGTGTTGTTCTAGGGCTAAGGCACTCACTTACAATCACTTGCAATCCCTTGCTCTCACAATCACTCACTATCCTAAACTTAAACTTCTAAGCTTTGATCCCTTGATACTTTTGGGAAACTCATGTACATGGTCACCTAAATCCATTAGACTTGGGCTAGGGTTTGGCTAAGATCACTACATTGAGGACCCAAAATGGGGTTTCTATTGGTCCATGGCTTATTGATGATGGTTGGTACCTCAACTCTACCAAGACACCCAACCTAGCCTTTTGCCCCTAAATCTCCCAAATTACCTAGATACCTTTGGGACCCCAAATTTGACCAAAATTTCCAAATCTAGCCAAAACACCCAACTTGACTCAAAAATCATTTCAAACACTTTGAAAACACCCAAACTACCAAAAATCAACAAAGTACCCCTCCTTACCCCAAAATTCCAAAAATTTGAAAAAATCCCAAAAATTTTCAAAACCTCCCAAATATTCTTAATTTCATTTTTCTCAACTATCACATGACCCAATTTGGCTAATTAGACCATCTTTGATCAAAACCCCCAAAATACCCTTTAATGGACCATATTTTCCCAAAATCACTCCAAAGGTCCATCAATTTGATCGCAATCTCCCCAAATTTTAATCCCAAACTCAAATTAGCCTTCAATATGAAAAAAAACCTAATCCAAGCTCAATTGACCCATTATTTGAGCCTAATTTTGATTTAGATCGAAACCCAAATTTTGGCCCCATGACTTGGTTCCACCAAATTGAACCCATGGCCTACTCCATTTGCCACAATTTGTGTTGGAAAACCTTCATAACATCCCTATATACCAAACTTAACCGTCAATTGGCCTTAGTGAAACCTCAAATTCATTTGATTTCAACCTAAGTCAAAAGCCCTAAATTTGCCCCAAATTGGCCTTGTCTCAAAACCTCTGATTGAAGCTTCACTTCTCAAAGATAAGGTATAAAACTTCTCTTATTCCCGAGCCTATTTGAACTCTTCATTGTTTTGAGTTGATTTTATGGCATCATAGCCATATGGATGTGTTCCTCTGGTCTAGACGAGCATTTTAAAAAAAATTCACTTAACTTGGTTAAGAAATGAGAGAGATCTTAAGGCTAGAAGATGAACAGTTCTTGGGCTAGGCTATCGGGGACGATGACAGGGAGCCGTCCGATCGTGCATGTATCAGATGGACGATTAAGATCAAGCAGGACAGCGCTATGAAACATAAGTCGCGGGCCAACTCAGCACTGAGGTGGACGGCGGCATCAAATGGGAGTGCGCCGCGTGGAGCTTCAGAGCCGTTGTAGGTTGAGGTGGCGACATGCATTTAAATAGATAAATAGGGATTTAATTAATTTATAAAATAATCCCTAGCTTTAAAAATTCATATCTTGGTGTAGAAAAATCACAAAAAAAAAAAAATAAAAATACCCTCTTGCTCAGTGAGTAGAGGAGAACAATGTGAAGATAATTTTAAGTCTATGTGATGCATATTTTATTTTTAATTAATTAAATACTGATTTGAATCTTTTAATTCTCCATGCATATAGACATTTGATTATAGCTTGGAATTTTTGCATGTTGTTGCCTCTATCTTAGGGAACATCCTCTAATTTTTCCAAACTCAGGGAGGTACCTAGACAGAGAATCACATTTTTCAAGTTTATATGCATTATTTACTTAAATAATCATGGAAATTAGCATGTTGTTTAGAAAAATCCAAGAAATGTTTGGAAGGTTTACTATGACCATAGAACACTTTAGAAAATTTCCCATAAGCCAACTCATTCAAAACACNCTTAAATAATCATGGAAATTAGCATGTTGTTTAGAAAAATCCAAGAAATGTTTGGAAGGTTTACTATGACCAGACAACACTTTAGAAAATTTCCCATAAGCCAAGTCATTCAAAATATACCTAATCTTTACAAACCCTAAATCACTAAGATAATTAATTTTGAAAACTATAAACAATAAAATGACTTGATTTTTAATCTCCACTATCTTTTAGGATCCAGAGAACTCACCATAAAAATTCTAAAAAATATTTAGTTCATTTGATAACTTAAGTTTGTTTTTAAAGATAAATAACATTTTCGGCACCAAAATGATTTTTAAAAATCAAAATATAACATANACCATAAAAATTCTAAAAAATATTTAGTTCATTTGATAACTTAAGTTTGTTTTTAAAGATAAATAACATTTTTGGCACCAAAATGATTTTTAAAAATCAAAATATAACATGAAATATTATAAAACTTAGTTTTTTGAGCACTCTGTGATCATGGGTACTTTCTAAAAATAAAATGATATTTAAAATAAAATTTTGATTTTTAGCCTATTTTAAATATTTTAATAATTAAAAATCCCTAAAAATCATAAAAATAAAAAAATTCATGGAAATGTTTTAAATTGTTTCCTAAGTACTTAAGAATAAGTGGGATATTTTTCATGGTTTTCTAAATAAACATATTGAATTTTAAAGCTTAAAAATGATTTTTAAACGCCAAAATGAATTTTCATTAAAAATAATGCAAATAAATCAAATAAAATTCAGAAANATTTTTCATGGTTTTCTAAATAAACATATTGAATTTTAAAGCTTAAAAATGATTTTTAAACGCCAAAATGAACTTTCATTAAAAATAATGCAAATAAATCAAATAAAATTCAAAACAAAATATAAAATCTTCTTCTCTAAGTTCTCTGACCTCATGAGGATTTTTCAAAAATATAAAATTTAATTTTCTCCTTTTAAAATATTTTTAAATTAATAAATACCTAGAATTTAAAATAATTCTTGAAATTCAAATAAAATTCATAAAATCATGAAATTTGGTGCAAAGGCTTCTCTAGTCTAGGTATACCTCCAATAAAAATTTTAAGGGATTAGGATTTACCTTGATCAAGTTAATAATTTTCTTCAAAAAATCCTACTTTTACATGAAAATAGTTATATAAATTAAATTAATTTTCCAAAAATCACATTTTCTCCTCTCATGTCTTAATTGACCCATGAATGACGTAGAATAAAATNAAAGGCTTCTCTAGTCTAGGTATACCTCCAATAAAAATTTTAAGGGATTAGGATTTACCTTGATCAAGTTAAGAATTTTCTTTGAAAAATCCTACTTTTACATGAAAATAGTTATATAAATTAAATTAAATTTCCAAAAATCACATTTTCTCCTCTCGTGTCTTAATTGACCGATGAATGACGTAGAATAAAAATTTCAAAGTCATTTGATTTGAATTTGACAAATTATGAAGTGTTAAAGCCTTAGGGGCAAACATGTAATTTTTGAAATTTAGCCTTAATTAACATTTAGGCTTAATTTAAAGAGGGAAATGGATAACCTCTGATCTTAATTTGGATGTTTGAAACATAAGGGATTAATTGATAGAAACCAACCTCACTTTCCCAATTGAAAAGATAAATTAATAAATTTCTAAATTATTAAAATTTTGAAGTTTACTAAAATAAAATGAACCTAGGGCTTAAGGGTATGACTTTTGGAGTCAGTAATTAATTAATTTAATACCCCTATTTTGATTTTCAAATGAAATTAAAATCATGAATTATGACCACCTAAAACTTAATATTTTCAAAGCTAATTAAGACACTCACCTAGGTCATAAGATCACCATCACGTATAAGTCAATTTCATTTGCAATGACTAAGACACTCACCAAAATCTTAAGAGCTTACTAATGACTTAGGCTAAATCAAGTTTCATTTAAATAAGGATTAGAAAAGTAAACATCATTTAAAATTAAAATGTATTTCAAATACTACAAGCCCAATTATAACCAAAATTTGGTTAAGTGTTCCAATAACACTAACTTACTTCTTCAAGAATCTTCACCCGCATAATTGTCAAAATTAAACTACAAATGATATTACCTTACTCTTAGGGATAATTGAGACATCAATGTTCATTGAGCATTAGGGTGTTTTATATGATAAATTATTAAGCAACATAATAGGTTTAAAAGAACTCGGGATTTTCCACCAGGCAGCGAGAGAGTAGCACGGACTTGCTTCTTTCTCTAGATTTATTGGATACTTCAGAGATCTACAAAACTTAATATATTTTGTAGGCAACATCATCATTAATTAAACTCTTAAGGACCCACCAATATATGACCTAGGTTTTGGTAGGTCATCAAAATTTTACTTCACTGTCTCATATAAAATGCCTTAACATGCTTTTTGAGTTTTAGGTGGTGGAACGAGAAGACTTGCCAGGTACGCTTTTACGGTTTTTAGCGTTGCCTTTCTTGTACTTTCACACTGTGCTTTTATACCTACAAACTTGCATGCTAAGCAACGATGTCACCCTGCATGAAAACTAAAACTATCAAGATAGCCAAAAAATAAAACCAAAACAAAAAACTAAAATCAACCAAGACAAAATTCACCGCCACAACATTCACAATATAAAACAACGCAAAATCTAATCACAAACATCAACCAAAACTACAAATGACAACTAAATAAAGATGTCTCTATCGGATGAGCGGAAATCCCTCGGAGGAGGTAACCTACAGTTGCTAACGAGGCTTCCTACAGTCTACATGAAATTATGGAACTTATTAAGTTGAGATTAGTAAATTTCTTTGTACTAAGTCAATCCAATAGAAAATAGTGGTGTCGGAATAAGGAAACCGCGTAATCCTCTAGTGTCGCTCCAATTAACTTTAACATGCCCTAAAAAAAATTAAAGAACTTCAGCCATAGGGCCATCAGATTTGACATTATAGATTGACACACTAGAAAAGTCAAACTCATCACGGCAAGGAGCTTGGAGCTAGCATGGTGGGCAACACAACCATCTTTAATAGCAAAATCTGAATTCCCCAGCTAAACTAATTTTTCTTCCTTAGACTTAAACAACAAAGCCATAGGACTTCGAGGTTGCTTTCTTATGCAATACAAATCCTCACCTTATCCTTAGGCCTTTGTATAGCCCTGTTATACAATATAAGTCCTAACTCTTCTTAGGATTCCTAGGTTGTCATCCGTCACGACCTAAATCCTCACATCTTCCAGGCTATTTATGTAATTGTTTCACACGAATGTAAGCCCTAACTAATAAATTGACAGGANCAAAACACCCAACTTGACTCAAAAATCATTTCAAACACTTTGAAAACACCCAAACTACCAAAAATCAACAAAATACCCCTCCTTACCCCAAAATTCCAAAAATTCGAAAAAATCCCAAAAATTTCNCAAAACACCCAACTTGACTCAAAAATCATTTCAAACACTTTGAAAACACCCAAACTACCAAAAATCAACAAAGTACCCCTCCTTACCCCAAAATTCCAAAAATTTGAAAAAATCCCAAAAATTTTCAAAACCTCCCAAATATTCTTAATTTCATTTTTCTCAACTATCACATGACCCAATTTGGCTAATTAGACCATCTTTGATCAAAACCCCCAAATTACCCTTTAATGGACCATATTTTCCCAAAATCACTCCAAAGGTCCATCAATTTGATCGCAATCTCCCCAAATTTCAATCCCAAACTCAAATTAACCTTCAATATGAAAAAAAAACCAAATCCAAGCTCAATTGACCCATTNCCCTTTAATGGACCATATTTTCCCAAAATCACTCCAAAGGTCCATCAATTTGATCGCAATCTCCCCAAATTTTAATCCCAAACTCAAATTAGCCTTCAATATGAAAAAAAACCTAATCCAAGCTCAATTGACCCATTATTTGAGCCTAATTTTGATTTAGATCGAAACCCACAATTTTGGCCCATGACTTGGTTCCACCAAATTGAACCCATGGCCTACTCCATTTGCCACAATTTGTGTTGGAAAACCTTCATAACATCCCTATATACCAAACTTAACCGTCAATTGGCCTTAGTGAAACCTCAAATTCATTTGATTTCAACCTAAGTCAAAAGCCCTAAATTTGCCCCAAATTGGCCTTGTCTCAAAACCTTTGATTGAAGCTTCACTTCTCAGAGATAAGGTATAAAACTTCTCTTATTCCCGAGCCTATTTGAACTCTTCATTGTTTTGAGTTGATTTTATGGCATCATAGCCATATGGATGTGTTCCTCTGGTCTAGACGAGCATTTTAAAAAAAATTCACTTAACTTGGTTAAGAAATGAGAGAGATCTTAAGGCTAGAAGATGAACAGTTCTTGGGCTAGGCTATCGGGGACGATGACGGGGAGCCGTCCGATCGTGCATGTATCATATGGACGATCAAGATCAAGCAGGACAGCGCTATGAAACATAAGTCGCGGGCCGACTCAGCACTGAGGTGGACGGCGGCATCAAATGGGAGTGCGCCGCGTGGAGCTTCAGAGCCATCGTAGGTTGAGGTGGCGACCTGCGTTTAAATAGATAAATAGGGATTTAATTAATTTAGAAAATAATCCCTAGATTTAAAAATTCATATCTTGGTGTAGAAAAATCACAAAAAAAAAAATACCCTCTTGCTCAGTGAATAGAGGAGAACAATGTGAAAATAAATTTGAGTCTATGTGATGCATATTTTATTTTTAATTAATTAAATACTGATTTGAATCTTTTAATTCTCCATGCATATAGACATTTGATTATAGCTTGGAATTTTTGCATGTTGTTGCCTCTATCTTAGGGAACATCCTCTAATTTTTCCAAACTCAGAGGAGGTACCTAGACAGAGAATCACATTTTTCAAGTTTATATGCATTATTTACTTANCTAATAAATTGGTCAGATGAGTATCATTGTCAGTAGTAACCAATGTATCATCCAATAGATTCCCTAGCTCGAATCGTCCTCCGTTCTTTTTCTTCCTCCTCATATATACCTGTCATTCCTCATCCGAAGATTGGCACGTCTGACCAGCAGAATGGTCTAAAGTGTGCAGGATATGTCTAGGTTGTTGAACATTAGAAGTAACTACTTGTTGTACCATGTGAACTTCTATCGGGTCGAAGGAGCACTCTCGTGTGTCTGGACATGTAAGTGTGTCTTTTTCTTCAATAACAGTAAGTGGTATCAGCACATTTGGATTTGTACTTATATTAAGGTGTTCTTCATCTGGAACTGTGATGTTGGAAAGATGATTGGATTGGATCTTCTCAGCAATGATGGTAGGTGACTGATCTTTAGCGACATTCTGCCTTAGATGAGAATGCAAGCGATAACAAATAGTAGAACTGTGATCAAACATACTACAATGAGAGCAATAAGAAGGATGTGGTTCTATCTTAACCTTTTGTTAATACCCGTTGTGAATAGTGTCAATACATATCTCATCCGGAGCTGGTTGAGTGATATCTCTCACAACTAACACAGAAGTCATAGAGGGTCTGGTGACATCAAACGTAGGACTATCCACTTTGAGAGGCTTACCGTAAGCAGTTGATAAAGAGTAGAGGATTTGCATGTTGAACAGATGTGATTTTAATCCTGGAAACTTTATCCAAACTGAAATGATAGAGGAATCCTCTTTTGGATCAAAATCGACAGTCCACTTCAAAATTTTCATAAAACGATTGTCGATCTTGATAATCTTTCGAGAGAAAATGCGTGTAATCGGCATTGTGAGATGGTTGAATAAGTATATGTCGACCATCTAGCAGATCAATGTTCCAACAGCCCAATAGTTTCATACCATCAAATTCTTTCCTAATGATCTCCAGTTTTGGAAGACCATAAAGGAATTTTCCCACTAGAGCAAAACACCAAGAGNTCAAGGTAGTGATCTCTCCCAAACCCTAACTCTAACATTAGAAAGGTAAGCGATCTCTCCCAAACCCTAACCCTAAGAATCAAAACAAAAATCTCATAAAATACCTAACCTAAGTATAAAAACCCTATTTATATCACACGATAATAGCTTATAAAAGAACTAAATTACGCTTAAGCGTCATTTTACCATTACTCCCCTCTCAGAAAGACATGTCCACAAGTTGGAAAAAAGAAAATTGTAGTCAGATCACGTCGTATGTGTCTCACTCGTAAACTAATTTGAGCCTAACTCTCACAGTCAACACTTAGTGAAATAAGTGATGTGTTGTTGACATTGCATAAGAATTGTGTCTGATCCATACCCTAAAAGATCCGTCTCTACAATAAAAGTTTGGTTAAAATTAAGTAACACAAGCACTAGTACACTCGTCATGGTCATCTTCAACTTCTAAAAAGTATGGGATCCCCATCAACGGCCACATTATTGAATTGCAACACTCCACTAACTTTCGATAGTATCATGTAAGTCCCAGGAATCCTCTCAAGCCCTTCACAATCTTAGGCAGTGGCCACTCTAATATAGTTGGCACCTTCGATGGATCTCCTGACACCAAAATCTTGCACAAATGAGGGTCGCCACAAAGCACCACCATTTTGTCTCCCTCTGAATGCTCTGCAGTATCAAAATCAATTCCTTACACACTCTTATGCTCTTTACCACCTATCTGGTCCCTATCATTACTCTTGAATCGCATTCTGTCTGGAAAGCTGTCACAGCAAAAGATACTGGCGCAATTGAATGCAGCCCTATGTCGGGGTCCCACCACTGTGGTTCCCTATTCAAGGTCAAATTCTTCGAAGTGATCTTCTCCGGCCTTGAATTGCATGCCATTCCTTTCTTCCTGCCACCACTGTTTCCAAACCTCCATATGTCGTGTCATTCCCCTACCAACTCATTTACGCAATCCAGCTTGATTATGTTCAGTCCAGCCATTCATATTTCATGTTATCCCTTCCAAGTGTTGTTGCCTGAATTCGCTCCCGACTCCTTTCGCGCTTCAAGATCTACCTAAGGCGACGACATTGTCATGATGCCACACAAATCCTTCATATTGCTACCGCTCGCATCTGCTCCATACGTCGTCGATCAATTCCGCGATGGCCAGCAACAAATTTGTGTGAGACTCTACTATCTTTTTCTATCATTTCTTCCAAGGGTCGTGAATGTCCCCTATGTACAAGAAATGCTCCTCCATTTCAAATCTAATTTGAGTCACCACTTTCTCTAATTTCATCACCAGAGAGTCTACTTTCTTGCTTGTTACTCCCATAAAGGTTTTAAATCACGAAGGTAAAACTCTTGTACGTCATGATTCGGTGGTTGGCTACTCAGCTAGCGGGAATCGCGCTATTAGGTCGAGAATGCTTGTGTATGTACCCACGATCCCGTAAAAACCATGATTTTATTGCAAACAGTGATTCTTTCGTCCTCCCTATGGACTATGATCCTTCTTAACTTTCACTAGGTCAAATCGCGACTCTCTCTACGCAGCTATCCAATCTGTGATGAAATCAAATCCCATCAACTTCCCATAATCAAGGATTTGTGACATAGTTGGCAAAGGAGCGATGAAATTGCAATCTTCTAGTAATCAATCGTGATCCCGTGAGATTACTAACAAATAGATGTTGGGAAGCCCTACGGAATCGTGACTTGCAGAGTCTTCGTCTACGTCCTTTCATCACAGATCGGATTACAGATTCTGGAAAGCGATGTTAGATCGTGAAATCAATATAGACGAAGACTCAAGACAACAACCCTATAGCATACATAATCCTAATCATAATTATTTATACCCCACAAAGAATAACAAATAAAAGGAAAAAATTATTCTTAGGTGCCAGTCTAACAATATGTTAATGTTGTGAAGAAATCAGATTTTTAATGGGAATGAGTTCAAATTCAGCAAAGAGAATGGGGATGAAGTTGCCAATAGGTACAAAAGCCAGCCAGCTGGTTAGACAGCTCAGCCAATTCTTGCAGTCCTATGAGATAGTTTTTACAAATAAACAAGCCATTGGATCTATGGTTCAACTGCATGAATAGAAAAAAGAGTCATTTGCATTCTAAGCATGAAATATTGGTTCGAGTCTCCAGAGGCATGATAATTGATGCATGTTTTATATCACAATAAATCATATGTCTAAATAAACAGCTCTGCTCAGACTATCACAATTCATTTCTAAGAAAACAATGCACAAATAGAAACCTGTCCAATTAGTATAAGCTGGCACCATGAAGAGAGCAACCAATAAAATGTTTTAAAAAACAAAACATCATTTCCGAAGAGAAACTAAATGAAATAGCAGTAATTGCGGTATAGCTATCTTACATGAATATATGAATTGGATAACATAATATGCTCAAATTCCAAGCTAGAGTATACTTGAAAATTTGACATGGATTAATGAATACGATGGCAGAACTAAGAATATTAAACTTATAAAGAATGATCTATCACAAAGAACAAAAACATAAAATATGCATGAACAATGGAGAGATGAAGAATCAATTCTGCTTATAGAACTAGGATTACAGAAAGAGGCTACGAACAAAAAATAACATATTTTTATTTTGAAAAAATTGCCTGCTTGCCACCAAAATCAAGCTTACAGAATAACCACTCAAAACTTAAGAAAATAAAGAAATTAAAAAAAAAACCTAACAAACTCAGGCATTTGTGTGTGCTACCACCAAACCATTATGAACTTGAAAAAAAAATATTGATTAAAATTTGATGGTAATGTTGTGAATTTTTAGACATAGATGGTAATTTTGTAAATAGCAAAACGGTTGATGTTACACAATCACAATTGTCTTTCTCTTTATAAAATGTTTTAGCTAAAAAGGCGTTAAAACAATACTCAATTATCAGGAATATATCGCAAACAAGAAACAACCGAGCCAACCAAGAGTAACTGAGAAAGGCATATAATAATGTGCTGCAAAGCAAATACATCAGTAAGTCTACTTCTACCTGAACTGGATGTCAGCAATACCAGTTGTCCGCACTCTGGCATAAAGAACATCCTCCTGTTAATCCAATAGATAAACAGCAAAAAAAAAAACTCAGAAATATTTTTTTTTTCTGGCCCACAGGGAACTTCTAGTAATTGTACATTTTAGAATGAACCAAGAAAAAGGATTCAATTGGGTATAGAAAAATAACCATCATTGAAGAACACATGTCACACTCGATATTAAATGAAAAGTCAAATTTGAAGAAAAATTATAAAACCAAAATAGCTAATAGACAAAAGAATGGCTACACTGCAGAATGGTGATGGAAGAATGGAAGTTTAAGGACCTTAGTTGGAACATAATCCATTTCAGACAATCTTCCCAAATTGTCCATGAAATAAAGAGTACAGTCCGGTATTTGTAGAATATTTCCACGAGAATAAGTTTCCTGAAAATGAATGTGTAATCAACCATACAACTTCCAAACATTGTATAGAATAAAACAATTTCTGCACATTGCTACATCGCTGAAATAGGCGCTGTAGCAAAAATGATTCTATAAGATAACCAGAAATAAAGTTAAACATTGAATTAAGAAAGACCCCATACTATCTAAAAGACTCTACCTGAATGGCAACATCATTCCATAGAGCTTCTATCTCCTTTGCAGTCTCCTTGGTCAAATCAGGATAGTCCAACTTGCTCCCAATTTCAGAAAGCTTTTCACCAATTTCCTGATCCAAGAGTATCACAGCTTTTGTCAACTAAGAAAAATAAGGAATTTCTTGGAATCAAAGGGATGTTGTAGACTTCTGAATAAGAATGACAGAAATAAGCTATTAGTTCCAATTTCTCCCTTTCAAATACAAAAAATTCTCACGCATTCTGCAGTAATTAGAATATAAACAAAACCATATGTGAATAAAATACTATATACCATCATTAAAAGCCTCCTGCTTAAAGCAAAGTGTGAGGTTATGCACAGAAAGGTTGGGATGCAATCTTTGATGTTGATATAAAATAAAATTCATGGCTACTCTCATAGGGATGGACATTGCACTGTAAATATGTAGATACTAACCATGAAGCCACGGAGGAGTTACCCATGCAAGGACATCACATAAATATTCAAATTACGATACCTTAGGCTTTTAAAAGATAAAGTAGTTAAAAAGAACCTGAAAAAATAGTAAAATTTCCACCACCCTTGGGATGCATTCCCGAAGTATTTGTTGTGTCGTTTTATGTGATGGTGATGTTATTTTCAGTTTGTGAGTGTTGTAACCTTATTTCCCCATTAATAAAAGTTATTTTTGTGGTTTGGGTCTTTTTTTCCTTCGATATCATTCATATTTTTCAAATGTTAAATAAAAGAAATAAAGAAAATATAATGTATACATCTGCACATGTGGAGTCACTCACGGATGACACAAGTTGATGATGGAATGTACTCATGCACGTAAAATGAAAATAGAAATAGATACCTACCTTTTTGGTGGGTTTTTGAAAAATTTAAATGCATCATTTTAGCATTTTCTTTTAAAAATGAGATTTGAAATGGGTGCCTACCTTTTTGTTTGGGGATAGAATTTAGTCATGCATGTAAAATGAAAATAGGAATGGATGTTAATTTTATAAAAAGTTAATTGTATAATTTTAGCACTTTCTTTTAGAAATGCAAGTTTCATATTTATCAAATTCTAAATAAAAAAGGAAAAAAATATATGATGTATAGATATCCATCTGTGGAGTCACCTCCAGATGATATTGATTTGGGATGCAATGTACTCATAAATGCAAAATAGAAATAGAAATGGATATCTACCTTTTTAGAGGGTTTTGAAAAATGTTCAATATATAATTTTGGTTTAGAATTAGACAGTGCTCTCATTGACTAATATTATAATTGGAATATATAATAGTGACAAGAAAATTGATTTTTTAATTGTCTCATTTTTATTGATTATAGGTTTTATATAAAAATTGTTAGAAGTTATTAGTATTGATTTATTTTCTTTCCAGCTATTTCCTATTTTATGTACTTCTTATTTTATGTCTTTCATTTTATCTCTGAGTAATTATTATGAATTCATTAATTATAATCTTGGAGATATGGGTGTTATATACTTCCTATTTTTAGGAGTCATATAATATGTACTTATACCATCTTTCATATCAATAAAATCATTCCGTTGATATTTCAAAATTTACATGGTATCAGAGCCTAAAAAAAAAAAAGTTTAGTCTCCAACGAAGATCTCCTGCAGTTGGAAACTTTCTATTCCCTACAATTGACAATTTTTCCGTGCTAGCCCTAGCTGCCAGAACTCCTTCCTGCAAGAAATAGTTGTCGAAACTCCTCTTCCTGCAGGCCCTAGCAACTAAAACTCCTTCATGCAAGACTAGCAACCAAAACTCTCTCCCTGCGGTGCCCTAATCGATGGAATTCCTTCCCTTGCTAGCCACCAAAACTCCTCTCCCTGCAAGCCCTAGCCCGCCAGAACTACTTCCTACAGTAACTAGCCACCGGAACACTCTCCTTGCAGATCCCTAACTATCAGAACTCCTCTCTCTGTAGCCATCAACATCGAAGCTCTTCCCATACCCTTCCTACATGCCCCAAATTCCCTGCTGGAGTGTAACGTGAACCCTTCCTACGGTCTTCCTTAGTGGAGATGCATTTTCCTGCAGTCTTCCTTCAAAAAACTTTTTATCTACAGGACTATAGTTGCAGGCCCGTAATGATGTATTTCCTTTCTATACTCTTTCGCATGAGACACGCCTTCTTCCCTGACTCTTCTCTTTATAAAATTTTTTTCTCTCTACGCTTCGTGGTATCAGGATCAGTAAGCAAAACAGGAGCAGATTCGCAATCATTCTCAGTATCTTTAACTCCATTTTGATGAGCATGTTCTTCAATTTCATTAATTGGAAAATTAGAATCAGTTTCAAATATGTTCTCCATGTTGGTGATTCTCCTTTTGTTTATTATGCTTCTCATCGTTCTCAGATCCTACAGAGCACTTTTCCTCCTTCCCCTTTTTTTCTTTGATTCTTCATTACTTTTAGAATCAGTTTCAATGGGGATTGCGAAATCACAAGCTGTATCACTAATAGAAACATTATCTTGACCAACAGCATCAACCTTAGTTTCTTATCATGATTTATCTTCTTTTTGGAACTTCTACTCTCAACGGGGAAACAAAAGGGAAAATCATCTTCATCTTCACTTTCTTCTTTTGTACATTCTTCGTTCCTCACCACTATTTGTTTGGATTCATTTGAGCTTCCTCGGAATCACTAATCTCCAGTGTCCTTTTTAGATGACTAAAAATACAAATTTTGTTTCTCATCATCTTCAATCCCGTTAATCACAACGCTGCTTTTGGGTCTTTCATAATCAATATAAATTGCAACATCAGTAATATCCTCCCCATAAGATTCAGTATCATCTCCATCCAAGCTAGGATAAAGAAGATGACTTCTTCATCCTCTTCAAACTCCAATTCCAAATGGCAATTTTCAGATACATTGGGAATCAAATAGCTCAGTAAAATAAAGCTTTTGTTGTCGACATTGCGCTGCACAGTGCTCTCAGATGCAGATTTTCCATCACACAGTGTTGTCTGTGAGATGTGAAGCCTGCCACGGGATTGGTCAAAATCATGGTTATATGGTTTAGAAGGTTTGACTAAACTTCCCCATAAAGCCATCTTGCAAAGGAAAGATCCGATCCGACGATAGGGTTTTCTTACAGCAGGCACTCTTCTGGATCTTTTTCCTGCAGCAAACCCTCCTTCGGGGCTTCTTTCTTGTTGTAGACTCTCCTCTAGAGCTATTTCTGCAACTGGCTCTCCTCCAGAGTGTTTTCCTGCAATAGAGCTACCTTCGAAGTTTTTCCTTTTTTTTTTTGCGGATCATTTCCTACCAGCTTTCCCTGTAGGTTGTCTACTTCCCTACAAACTTCCCACATCGACCTTCCGTCTACTTATAAAAACTGCAGTCAAAATCAACCGCAATCAACTAGAAGTATATCCTTAAATGTTGTTGGGGATGAAGAAACATAATAAACAAAAGGATTGACAAAAGAAGAGAAGTATCTTACTCGCCTATTATGTGATGATTTCAAATCCAAGTTGAATATAATTGACATCTATTCAACTTGAGGGGGAGTCTTAGAAGTTATTAGTATTGGTTTATTTCCATTCGGATTATATATTATTTTATATTAGAAGTTATTAACATTGATTTATTTCATTTCCGACTATTTCTATTTTATGTTTTTCCTTTTATCTCCAAGTAGTTATTAGGAATTGATTAGTTGTAAATTTGAAGATATGAGTGTTATGTTTTTACTATTTTAGAATTCATGTAACATGTATTTATACCCCCTTTCATATAAATAAAATTATCCAGTTAAATTCTCAAAACCTAAAAAAGTGTTATTAAAATGAAAATTTATTATAATTTAGAGATAATTTACCTTAGTAGTTTAACTTATACCTTTAGTAGTTAACATTTTTCAAGATAACCTGTTATAGAATAAATAGATCATAAGGAATATGTGTAGATATGTTGATGCGCTCGAAGAGATAAGAACAACATTTAATTTTTACTTTTCTTTTAGTTGTAAAAAGTTTAAATTTGAACGAACTATTGTAAATTAAAATTTACTAAAACAGAATATGCTTTATGTTTTGGATGACCTTTGTTCAACAAATGAAAATGTTTAAATAGTTCTTCCGTCTAAGCATCCGTTCCTACCATAGTATTCCAAACTCATAGGTCAAGTCGTGATAACATCAAATCACTTATACTTTCTTCAATCTAACTAAATCTCAAAAATCTAACAATGAATTATCTCTCCCCCTAATTATTATACTTTTGCTGGTGATACTTGTTAATAAGGTTATGGTATTCACCATCTAAAAATTTTTATCCAACAATAACAAACGCTTAGAGCACGAGATTAGTAGTGATTGGCTCTGCGTGAAAAAAACTCCCAAACAAAAAAACATTTGATAATTACTATCCATGACCTTTATGGGTATCAAAAAAACGGTATTTCAAAGGCATTAAAGACTACAAAACTTCTAAAGTAGTTAGAATTCAATCATAACCAAAAAGAACATGATCTAGAAATTTTAGCATTTTTTATTCATGAGGATCCATGCAAAAATGTAGAAGGTTCAGAATGACAATATTTCATATACAATATGTACAATAGGTTTATAGTGAGTAAAAAAATATAAAATCAAAGTCGAGCTAAATCAAAATTTTAATCAATCAGATTTATAGTACCTAAAATGGGATGCCACTAAACTCCACAAGTGTAAGAAATATACTTAGGCAAATGCTAAAGGACAGTTTTTGCTTGTGCATTTAGTTTTCAAATAGACTTTAATTATCAAAAAAAAGAGAATCATAAAAATATTAAAAAAATAAAAGGTTAAACAACAGCTAGTGCGTTGAACCTGATGATACCTTTTAAGGTATTTTTAAATTTGTTGCCTTAAAGACAGCCTTTATCTATCTATTCATCTATCTACATACACACACGCGCGTGCACACACGCACACACACACGCACACACACATAGATATATATATATATAGATACATATATATATATATATATATATATTATTTTTATTTTTTATTTTTTTTGAAAGCCCAATGGCTAATATATTAAATAAAAAAGGGTACATAGATTTTGTGGAAGGTCTCAAACATGGCACTCGGCCCACACAATAATCATCAAATCAAATGGTTCCAAAAAAGAGAAAATACAACAAAATACATAAGAGATCTAAATAAAAAACTAAAAAGTGTCAAAATTAGAGTACCAGACAGCTGGAGAGCGACCCGATTTTGCCTTGCCTCTGCCTCTAACTCTAGGGAAGGAGTCAGCTAATAAATTGGTCAGATGAGTATCATTGTCAGTAGTAACCAATGTATCATCCAATAGATTCCCTAGCTCGAGTCGTCCTCCGTTCTTTTTCTTCCTCCTCATATATACTTGTCATTCCTCATCTGAAGATTGGCACGTCTGACCAGCAGAATGGTCTAAAGTGTGCAGGATATGTCTAGGTTGTTGAACATTAGAAGTAACTACTTGTTGTACCATGTGATCTTCTATCGGGTCGAAGGAGCACTCTCGTGTGTCTGAACATGTAAGTGTGTTTTTTTCTTCAATAACAGTAAGTGGTATCAGCACATTTGGATTTGTACTTATATTAAGGTGTTCTTCATCTGGAACTGTGATGTTGGAAAGATGATTGGATTGGATCTTCTCAGCAATGATGGTAGGTGACTGATCTTTAGCGACATTCTGCCTTAGATGAGAATGCAAACGATAACAAATAGTAGAACGGTGGTCAAACATACTACAATGAGAGCAATAAGGAGGATGTGGTTTTATCTTAACCTTTTGTCAATACCCGTTGTGAATAGTGTCAATACATATCTCATCCGGAGCTGGTTGAGTGATACCTCTCACAACTAACACAAGTCATAGAGGGTCTGCTGACAGCAAACGTAGGACTATCCACTTTGAGAGGCTTACCGTAAGCAGTTGATAAAGAGTAGAGGATTTGCATGTTGAACAGATGTGATTTTAATCCTGGAAACTTTATCCAAACTGAAATGATAGAGAAATCTTCTTTTGGATCAAAATCGACAGTCCACTTCAAAATTTTCATAAAACGATTGTTAATCTTGATAATTTTTCGAGAGAAAATGCATGTAATCGACATTGTGAGATGGCTGAATAAGTATATGTCGACCATCTAGCAGATCAATGTTCCAACAGCCCAATAGTTTCATAGCATCAAATTCTTTCCTAATGATCTCCAGTTTTGGAAGACCATAAAGGAATTTTCCTACTAGAGCAAAACACCAAGATGACGATAGAGTACCAGTTTCAACCTCAGTGAGAATAAGTGCAGGCTTCCCATTATATATATATATATATATATTAAAATGTCGTCTGTTCTGATTTCGCTCTGCTAAGGATTCACCATTATGGCGAAACCTGGTATCTCTTCGTCAATTTGCTCTTCGTCGTGTTTTCTCTTCTTTGTTGTGCTTTATCTGTGCGACGTCAACTTCTTCGTCATGCATCTTTTCGGCTTTTTTATGCTCGAAAAATAAGAGGTTTATGCATCGTGCGGCGTCGCATCTTCGTCGCACGTCTTCCGTTGTCAGCTGCGTCTCCTACGGTCGCGCTCCTGCGACACCCGGCTTGACCCCTGCGGCCCGTCTCCTGTTACACTCGCGTCCGTCTTCCCTGCACTTACGTGAGTTACTCGCAGTCCAGACTCATTCCCTGTAGATTGTCGTTGTTCAACTCCTTGTTTCATGGCTACTGCTCATTCTCAACCGCCGACTACTTCGATTTTAACACTTGGGAAGACTTCTTTTATGGATATGGTTGGCTCTATGAGATCAGATCAGTTTTTTCTTCATATTTAACATGAATCATTCGAAGGACAGGAGGACTGCAACCTTATCAAGAAGACGNAACACTTGGGAAGACTTCTTTTATGGATATGGTTGGCTCTATGAGATCAGATCAGTTTTTTCTTCATATTTATCATGAATCATTCGAAAGACAGGAGGACTGCAACCTTATCAAGAAGACAGATAGGAATAGTGGCAAATTGGCTCTAATTTTCTCTGATGTTGAAGTTTTCAACCTGGTTAACAAGTTCAAATTCACCCTCATTGGGAAGTTCCAATCGAGNTTTCTCTGATGTTGAAGTTTTCAACCTGGTTAACAAGTTCAAATTCACCCTCATTGGGAAGTTCCAATCGAGCTATCCCAAAATGAAAATCGTTCGAAAGGCTTTTGAAGATCTCAAACTATTGGGACTTTGAAAGGTTGTCTTCTTTTATGGGAGACATGTGATGATACAATTATCTAAACTAGAAGACTATGGGTCCGTTTGGGGCCGCTTTTTTCTAGCGGCGCGGCTCCAAACCGCGAACAGTATTTGTTTGTCTCGCGACTTCGCGGCCACACGACACAAAAGCGGGCGAAAAGCGGGCTGCGGGATCGACCCCGTGACCCCAGTTTTCGCCTCGCTAATAATCCAAATTACCCCCGCTTCGTTTCNTGTTTGTCTCGCGACTTCGCGGCCACACGACACAAAAGCGGGCGAAAAGCGGGCTGCGGGATCGACCCCGTGGCCCCAGCTTTCGCCTCGCTAATAATCCAAATTACCCCCGCTTCGTTTATGCCCTAGCATGCGTTGTCGAGCCATCTCGCCATCGCGTGGAGATCCCGACCGCGCGGCCCCTGCGCTTCTTTCCCGACCAACGAATCCAGGAAGCAGAAGATACATAATCCAAAATACCCTCTACGCCTTCTTTTCTTGTTTTTAATCTCTCCACTTCAGGAAGCAAGAGGTTTCACCATGCTTAATTCACTTCAGGTACGTAATCGCAATCCAGGAAGCAGGAGGTTTCATCATGCTTAATTCCCTCTACCTTTCTTTTCTCTCACCTCTCCACTTCTCTCCTCTCTCTGTGTCGTTGCTAGTACCCAAAATCATTTTGTTTTCCTTCCCGAAACTCTCGCATTGCTTATTCTCTCCCTGCTTTTGATANCACTTCAGGTACGTAATCGCAATCCAGGAAGCAGGAGGTTTCATCATGCTTAATTCCCTCTACCTTTCTTTTCTCTCACCTCTCCACTTCTCTCCTCTCTCTGTGTCGTTGCTAGTACCCAAAATCATTTTGTTTTCCTTCCCGAAACTCTCGCATTGCTTATTCTCTCCCTGCTTTTGATAGAAAGAAAGGTTGATTACGATTCTAATTAGTGAAACACTTGCTTTAACGTCTAATCTTATTAAAATTGATTCAAAATTTAGATAGTTGCCTTGCAATGTCTGATCTTTTACTGTAGTTGCACCTTCTTCTTACAGGAATAATTTTGCTACACCTTCTTGTTTTAACGTCTAATCTTATTAAAATTGATTCAAAATTCATATGTGTTTTCCTGATGAAATAAAGCAAATTTGATCTCCATGACAACAATTTTTTCATTTGATTTGTTTAATTATGTGGAAACTTTCCTTACACCAACAGATAGAGGTAGTAAACTCCATAATATTGTAAGTTAATGACCTTAGGAGAGAGAGAGAGGTCCTAAACTGAAAATGATATGAGTTGAAATTATTGGAGGATATAAAAGCTGATGGTATATAGCTTTCATTGGCAAGGTCTTAGAATTGTAAAATACTTAACAGATTAAGCTTGCAGCTGTGGTTATTGGTTACAGGCTTCAACATTTGGGTTTGGAATTGAAATTTTAGTTTATAAGACTAAATCATACATTTTGTTTAGTTTGATTAAAAAAAGAACTATTGTGTGTGGACATACTAACATGAAATAATGGATGTGATGTGAATCTTGAATTACAGAACACAAATTGAGACTTTAAGATGAGAAAGTGGTCCTATTGCTATACAATATAAGTAATTTTTGTTCCACAAAATTAGTTGGGCATCTGCAATTTTTATTATTCTGCTGTATACAACAAGGTACAAGTAAAGATGCTCAATTGATTACATTTCCTAGATCTAGACCAATGTCCTAGTGCCCTTATAGTACTAGTACAAGTGGTAATCAAACTGTAATTTATTATCAGATAGATTAGTAGTAAAAGATGATTTTAGATTAAACACCAAATGGATAAGCACGACATAAATTTCTTGGTGGCAAATTTCTCTTCAAATGATGCTGTTTGAATTCCTTCCCCAACCAATCCAGGAGCAGCTTTTTTGGAAAGAGATCCTCATGGCAATGTTCAGGTACTTGGAGCATCACTGCCTCTGCCATTTGATGTTTAATGAAAATTTTCTTCTTCTTCTTTGTATCTTCAGAACTCCAATAGAAGAAGCCTTAGGAGCTTTGTAGTAACACGATTTGGGCAGCATTTAAGCAGGATTTGCTCTTCATCATGCCAATTAGCCAAAATTGATGCTTTTATATTGTTGTTTGGTATATCATGCCAATTAGCCTAAGAGGACGCAATGGAGAAAAAGGATTCATGTAGCCGACCCCACGTAGTGGGATTATGACTTTGTTGTTGTTGTTGTATATTATTGTTTGGTCCTTCTACAATTGGAACAATGCCTGTGATATCTTCTTTTAGTTAGCTTTCTTTCGAAGATTGGTTTGGATTAGATGGAATTCAAGGATCTTGCGTGATATACTGTCAATATTATTTCTTGTGATATTCGATGAAGATTGCAAATAAGGATTCACATGCATAAAGAATAATTAACTTGTTTAGGTCGTGCCAAGTTTTCTGTTTGTTAGTTCTTTGTGCCGTATTTTTGTAACTAGCAGAATCCACTCAATTCCTATGTATTTACATATTTAACATCTGAACTTTAGTTTCTACATATATGCCACTTGAGAAGACATAATTCACTTTTTAAAAGTTAAAATAGTGGTATTTTTGATGTGGTATGAAATATGTATTTACATATTTATTTTACATATCTCACATATTTCACACTTAATGTTTAGTACTTAATATCCTGTGTTTGAGGTTAACTTCTTATTCCATGAGACAGTTGTAGGGAATTGTTATTGGATTTGCTGCTTGATGAACTTAAAATGAATCTGAGCTTCTGATTGTACAATTCCTTCATCACTTTTCCATATATGTCTTCAGGCATCCCTTTTAGCTCTTAAGGCATACCGTTTGTTTTATTTTGGCATAGTTATGGTCTGTTTTGAGACCTGACCTCCATTCTCTGCTTATATACACAAATAATGTTTTTTAACTTGTGTTAAATACAATTTTTCAGGCTCCATAACTGCTCAAACATCCTCATCTTCAGGCTTATGTGCTCCAAGTAAATTTGAAAACCAACACAATTCTTATTGATGAGCTATGACTATGCCCATTCTTTTGCTTTTTAGCAATCGACGCATATTAATTCAACGCTTAAAATTAATATAGTCTATTTGGTTGTAGAATGATTCTCCCGTTTTATTTCACTGTAATTTTTCAGCATTGGAAGGTTGAAATGCATTACATCGTTAATGTAGAATGGTTATCTCCGCCAAATACTTGTAAAATTAAGTTATTCAAAAAGTTTTGCATTTTTGGTTTTAAGTTTGAGCGATTCTTAAGGTACTTGATCGATTTAAATGCAATATTTTGTTATTGATGTCAATGCATTTGTTCCTCCAAGGCTTTACCTTTTACATTATGTTTGTTTTACAATTGTCTTTTGCTAGAACAGTGTTATGGAATGGTACATGTTTGTTACATATTACAGATTTGTTACACGTTGTTGTTGTTGATATTTCACGTTTGAACTGTGTGCTCAGTAAATTTCCCTCATTTTTTTCTGGTTTTGGGGTTTTTGATCTTTATATTGTGAATTTCAGTGTTGGAAGGATATCAATGGTTTTGAGTTTTCAGTTGACTCTGGTGCTATTATGATTTGCTTACAGGTTGACATATTTAATGTCAGTTTTGAGGAGTATTAGCCAATTAAGATGAGGACAATGAGTATAAGTAAAGATAATAACCTTTGGGGGTCTACTGAAGTTCCAAAAATATGATTGTTATACTCTTCTTTTAAACAGTCTTACCAAACAATGACAGTATGGTCTTTTTTCTATAAACAGCTGTCCGACAGCTGGTTTCACAGAGTTGCACCAAACAAATAACCAACTTCCCCGCAGCTACTTCATCGCAGCAGCTTCCTGGGGCAGCGTAGCTGCAGCTGAAAAGTTGAAAAGCTGCAGCTGCGCCAAACAAAGCCTATGTCAAAATATTTTCTAAGAAGTTTATGACAATAGATAGAAAATATATGAAACTGCTTAAGTGGTTTCCTGATTTTGACCCTAGTTAAAAACCATCTATAGTTTCAATCTGGTTTAAACTACATGGCCTAAAGTTGCACTACTTCAATCACCAAGTCCTTTATTCTATTGGAGCTGCACTAGAGGGACTTATGAAATTGGATACACCCACCTTCAATCTAACCAGGCCTTCGATTGCAAGAATTCTTGTTGAAAGAAATATCACCCTCCCTGATGTGGACGAAATATAGCTTGGTACTGCCCACAATGGGTATTGGCAGTTAATTGTTGCATAACAAAGCCCCTACTACTGCAATCACTGTACAATATTTGAGCACAAACCTGTCAAATGCTTCATACTTCACCCACATTTAAGATCAACAGCTCCTAACAACATCATCCATGTGGAGGAAATATAGTAGACACTATTAATCTTCCAGAAATGTTGAATGAAGATTTGACTCGTAAGGCTACTCCCCACCAACCGGTCCAGCAGTTTCCGCCTACTACTGTTGATGCAGTTCTTCATCATATCACAAATACTATAACTTTTGTTATAGCAGATGCTAGACCGAGTGGTTTGGAACCACCTATTGCGAGAAAAGAGGGTACTCAAGTTCTGGAGGAGTGTCAAGATCAAGGTGTGTTGCAGGCTGAGTCAGATCAGCAGTTTACCTCCATCGAAGATTTACCTATTGTTCATACGGGACTACCTCTAGTAAATGATTGGCAGATTTACAAATCTAGAAAGAAGAAAAAAGGAATATTATATCTCGATAATTTTCAGGATGATTGTATCATAGTTTCGGGCGAAAGCNAGTCAGATCAGCAGTTTACCTCCATCGAAGATTTACCTATTGTTCATACGGGACTACCTCTAGTAAATGATTAGCAGATTTACAAATCTAGAAAGAAGAAAAAAGGAATATTATATCTCGATAGTTTTCAGGATGATTGTATCATAGTTTCGGGCGAAAGTCCACCTCTTAGTATGTTGTTGGACTCCCACCCTAGATCCAGGAGAAGAGGAAGCGGTACATCCACCAAACACACCCACCATGATCAGGAGTTATTTTCTTTTTGTTATATTTTTTAGGAATACGTGTAGTTGTAANCAGGTTGACATATTTAATGTCAGTTTTGAGGAGTATTAGCCAATTAAGATGAGGACAATGAGTATAAGTAAAGATAATAACCTTTGGGGGT
>JXCR01045571.1:95286-107121 GCA_002079205.1 Phalaenopsis hybrid cultivar | reverse complement strand
ATATATATATATATATAAATTAAATACCTTTCCGCAGCGGGCGACGGAATTTCGATTCCGGCGGCCGACAGTTTCCAACAGGTAACTCCTCAACCAAAATAGTGTCCACAAAGATATTCAGCTTCTGTAAAAAAGATGGCAAGCTTATCATTCTTCCTACCAGTTTTTTTATGTCATCCACCAACTCAAAAGGAGGGAAAGAGCACGATTTAAGAGTACCTGAAACATGGATGGACACCCGTCAGGGCAGTAGCATACGATCTGTCTGAAGCCATTGCCAAAAAAGGGGGGCAAGGCGAAAGAGCAACGAAATTATAGTGGACGGTAGAGCAAAATCCGAAAGGGGGAACCACTGTGGTCTCTGCTCGAGCCCAAGGATTGCGAGAAAAAAAATGCAGCGAGAAAGAAGACGAGGCGACGACGACGACGAAGGGCGGCTTCTGCTCGAATAGAGGGTGGTTTATGCTTGAGCCTGAGGATTGCGGAAGAAAAAAACGCGGCGAGGAAGAAGACGAGAGGCTACTACGACGAAGGAAAGGAGAGCGGTGGACCTTCCAGACGATGACGACGAGGAGGAAAGACTGCCGCAACTTTCCAAAACGGCGACGAAGAAGAAGACGCGGTTAGGAGAGAAAAGGATCAGATGCGATAAATTGTCATAACAGGCTAGGGTTCGAGCAGAGCGTGCGAGAAGACGATGTCATATATATATATATATATATATATATATAACAACAACAATAAGCTTTTATCCCACATGAATCCTTTTTTCTCCATTGTGTGCTAGTAAGTGTCATATTTCATTTAATTTAATAAATTAAGATCATTTTTTATATAATATGCCCAAGTCTTTTTAGAAGTACCTCTACCTTTAATAACATAAGTCTATAACATCCACATGAGATTGTCAACGTTTAATGTGACCAAACCATCTGAGACGACTCACTCTAATCTTGACTGCCACTAGAGCTACACCAACCCTTTCACGGATACATTCATTTAGCATTTTGTCTAAGTGCAAGCCATTCATCCACCTATGCATTCTCATATTAATAACGCTTAACTTAGTTTTATAATTCTCTTTTAAATGCTAACATTCAAAGTGATAAAGCATTGTGGGTCTCACCGCCATCTTATAAATATTTTTCTTTAAGTCTAAGCNAAGCCATACAAACTATAACAAGTAAATAACTTTTCTCTAAATTTCTCCCCAAGAACACTCCTCGAAGTTCCTTTGAATCTCTTCCTTTAAGGAGGAAGAAATCTCTCATTTTCCCTCCACTCTTACAATTTCTTGAAGAATTCCTCACAGTTATACGCTCTAGCAAGCTTTCTACGCATTAATGGATCCTTTCTAACCTGCAGGACTCCANAGGATACCAGCTCTCACTTCAGAGCTCCCACGTTCCCCTCACCTGAGGGCTAACNGTAACAACCATGCAAAATTTAGAGTCATCGAGGGGTCCTATAGTACTAAATTTGAGACCTTCTTTTAAGTAGCAGTTTGACTTTTAACATTCCACAATTACTCAAAAAGTTGTAGCTAATGTTTTGGCACATATCCCTGTTGAATTAACTTGTGTACATAAGGAGAAAAGTAACCAAAAGGTAATTCTATTAATTCATTAGAATCATCTTCCAAATTTTCATGACTTTCAGAACTAGTAGAAGAGGAAGCACCATAAAACTTGTTCGGCTTTGAACCAATGCTACTAACTTCCTTGGCCTCTAATCTCTCAACCTTTTGAGGGTGGACAGGAGTAAGGATAATGGCATTCACATAGTGGTTGATCCGATCATATATCGACTCATATTCAACTTTCTCCACATCTTCCAAGGAAATTTCATATTGTGGTTTCTTCTATTTTATCATCATCATTTTATCCTCAAAACTTTTTTTATCAGAACTTTCTTCCATGTGGATGTTGATGGTTGGCCTAGTCCATTCAACAATTGTGTTGGTTCTTCCTCATCCACGTCCCTGGCCTCGATCTTGATTGTATGGGCTAAATTAACCTCTACAAATTCATTGCGAAGCAATGGTAGTAGATCGTTGAAGTGGAGTTGAATGGCCTCTTCTTTGTGACTCTTCTGAATCTTGTACTTCATTTGCAACAATTTCATGGGAAAAGTCACATTTCTTTGGAGGTGCGTAGTAGGCAGCGTCTTCTTGAATGCCCACTTCATGAACTAAAAATGANTGAAATGGATAAATTCAGAAAAATTTTCATTTTATTGAGGTTAATTGTATTACAAAATTTTAGACCCAGTCATAGACGCTTAGCCAAATAAATAACCCCAGAAAAAGCAATATTTTTAAAAATATGTTTCAAGCAATGTTACATCGGGTAGTATGCCTTCAAGTAGCGGCCATTAATCGGTCGCATAGGTCTTTCACCTCGGAAATTCACTAGCTGTTAAGCTCCTCCCAAATAGAACTTTTCTATGACAAATGGTCACTCTCAAGTTGGCTCAAATTTTCCACCTATCTTGCGGTGTACAACAATATATCTGTTGAGAACGAGAACAAGGTCACCAACTTTAAACACCCTCGGGCAGACCAATTTGTCATGAGCCGACATCATCCTTTTATGGTAAGGCTCCAAATGCTTTTGTGTCTATAGTTATTTTCCCTCGAGACTTCTTAATTCTTCAAGTCTAAGCTTTTCACTTTCTTTGGTTGTGATTTGGTTGGCAATGACGAATGTGAGAAACAATTTCTAGACTTCTAGTGGCATTACGACCTCAGACCCGTACACAAGTGCGTAGGGTGTATATTGAGTGGGAATTCTGAACGTTGTCCAATAGACCCACAAAAATTCTAATAGTTTATTATGCCAGTCACTTTCGGTGGGTCTATTGGAATTTTGAACATTGTACAATAGACCCACAAAAATGTGAGAGACAGTTTTTAGACTTCTAGTGGCAGTACGACCTTAGACCCGTACACAAGTGCTTAATTGAAATACATTTCCCAATGTCTGTCATTGGACAGTTCTACTTATTGTATCTGTTAACCTAGCAATTCATCGTTGAGCAGGAACCCAGTTGGAAATGGGTGTGCTGCGAGAAAATCTGCTAAAATCTATCTCTTGATAGCGTTGAGGGGAACAAAAGTTAGATCGAATTGCAATAAAATCATTGAACATATTGCTAAATGTCCAGAAAGTTTTGGTCAAGTCATCAAATGTTGCAACAGATTAACTTTTGAAATAAGGGTAATCTTATGAGAAAGCATGTAATACCTAAGTTTTTGGGTGGCAAAAATTAAAGCTAGACAATGCTTCTCAATAGGCAGATACTTTACCTTTGTTGGTATTACGGTGACTCAAGTAGTAGAGTGGATTTTCCTTACCCTCATCACTGACCTGAGCCAACAGGACTCTGAGAGAGTTGTCCAAGACCACGGTATAAAGTATCAATGGTTTTCCCGAGATAGAGGATGCCAAAATAGGAGGTGTCATTAAGTATCACTTAACATCCTCAAACGGCAGCTGGAATTTCTCTTCCCAAACAAATTTGGCTTCCATTTTAATTAATTCCAAGAAGGGCTGACACCTGCTTGAGAGATTAGAAAAAAAGCGTCTCAGATATGCCAATTTTCCGTGAAAGAAGTGTAGTTGTTTCAAGGTTTTGTGAAGAGGCATTTACAAGACAGCTTTAATCTTATTCGAGTCGATCTCGATTCCTCAATGACAGATAACAAATCTTAGAAATATCCCGTAGGTGATGTCAAAGGCACACTTTAAGGGATTCATTTTGAGATTATATTGTCATAATCATTCAAACACAATCCTTAAACTGTATAAATGGTCTATTTTTTGTTTGCTTTTGATGACCAAATCATTCATGTAGCATTCCACTTTATTGTGAATGAGGTCGTCAAAGATATTCATCATAGCTTGTTGGTATGTTGCTCTGACGTTCTTTAATGTCATTACTGTGTAGCAAAATATCCCAATCGGTGTCTTGAAAGTTGTAAGTTCTGCATCCTCTGAAGCCATCTCGATTTGGTTATATCCTGACGATCCATCCATGAAAGATAAAATATCATGTGTCGATGTGATGTCCATCATCAGTTCTGGTATCGGTACTAGATATTCATCTTTAGACATGCTTTGTTTAGGTCTCTGAAGTCAACACATGCACATATTTGACCATTTTTCTTCTTAAGTAGTACAATATTGGCTAATCATGTGGGGTATCGTTCTTCTCTTATAAAGTTAGCATCTATTAAACTCCTTACCTTAGCAATGACTTGTTGCTCTTTCTTGAGGCACATTCTTCTGGGAGCTTATTTTATTGGGGCTATATCTTTGTCCACCCCAAGTTTATGAACTGCAAACACTGCTGATAGCACTGACATTTCATCATAACTCCAATCGAAATAATCTTTAATTCTATCAATTTTATGGATTCTTCCTCGTTGAGTAAAGAACTTATAAAAGTGGGTCGGGGCTGCTCCTTAGTTTCGAGGTTGATTTCCTTTAATTCATCCATTGTTTACTTAATTTCTTCTTCAATTTCAGGTGGGGCATCACCTATTAACTGATCTTGAGAGTCATCTTCTACATCAAAGCAATTCTCTTCCAATCCGCTAGTAACAACCATGCAAAATTTAGAGTCATCGAGGGGTCCTATAGTACTAAATTTGAGACCTTCTTTTAAGTAGGAGTTTGAATTTTAACATTCCACAATTACTCAAAAAGTAGTAGCTAATGTTTTGGCACATATCCCTGTTGAATTAACTTGTGTGCATAAGGAGAAAAGTAACCAAAAGGTAATTATATTAATTCATTAGAATCATCTTCCAAATTTACATGACTTTCAGAACTAGTAGAAGAGGAAGCACCATAAGCCTTGTTTGGCTTTGAACCAATGCTACTAACTTCCTTGGCCTCTAATCTCTCAACCTTTTGAGGGTGGACAGGAGTAAGGATAATGGCATTCACATAGTGGTTGATCCGATCATATATCGACTCATATTCAACTTTCTCCACATCTTCCAAGGAAATTTCATATTGTGGTTTCTTCTATTTTATCATCATCATTTTATCCTCAAAACTTTTTTTATCAGAACTTTCTTCCATGTGGATGTTGATGGTCGGCCTAGTCCATTCAACAATTGTGTTGGTTCTTCCTCATCCACGTCCCTAGCCTCGATCTTGATTGTATGGGCTAAATTAACCTCTACAAATTCATTGCGAAGAAATGGTAGTAGATTGTTGAAGTGGAGTTGAATGGCCTCTTCTTTGTGACTCTTCTGAGTCTTGTACTTCATTTGCAACAATTTCATGGGAAAAGACACATTTCTTTTTGGAGGTGCGTAGTAGGCAGCGTCTTCTTGAATGCCCACTTCATGAACTAAAATGGTTTTAAATCTCCCTTGATACAATGTTCTTGCCCTTCTTTGAAATACTTTATGCATTGGTGTAGAGACAATGGAACCATATTATGCTCGTGAATCCATGGTCATCCCAATAAAGCATTGAAAGAGGTCTCTCCATCAATGATGTTGAATTTTGCGGTTGTTACTATTTCTCCAACTTTTATTAGCAGTGTAATTGATCCAAGGGCTCTTTCTACTTTTTGATTAAATCCTCTTCACATTATCTTATGGGCAATAAGCTCTTGATCCTCAATATCCAAATATGTCAATGTCCGTAGACTCATTAGCTTGAGTGATGCTCCCGGATCTACCAAAACTATGGATAATACAAATATGTTGATGTTAACGGAGATGTAGAACGGTCGGTTATGGTCCGTGATACCAATCAACAAGTCTTCATCTATGAAGGTTATCCCAGGCTGTTCATTCAATGAGCAAACTTCATTCAAGGATGTGCTAGCCAACTAAGCTAAGCAAATCTCTGGGTCAATCAAGGTTGTAACCAGAGACTCTCTCATCTCTTTTGATAGGACCAGAGCATCGTAGATGCTTAGTTTGGCTGGAAACCTCCTAAGATGAGCTAGCACATTATAATCCACTTTATGTAATCCTCCAATCTTTACTTGACTTTGTGGTTTTTCCACTGGTGGAGGTGGAGGTGGCTCTTCTCGAGTTACTATTTGTTTTCATTTATCCACTAGAGCTGACCTTGAGGGTAACACTTTCCCGCTCCTTAGATTTATTTCTATAATTTCTTCTTCCTGAGATGTTGTAAGAAAAATTTCTGGTGCCCCTGGTTCTTCATCAGAGAGATCCAAGTTTATAGCAAGTGGTGCACCGTGGCACTCGAGGATTGGCTCCTTACTCTCGCTGCTATTGTAACCAATGTTGCCAACATTTTCTTCATTCTCTTTAATGAGTTCGCTGAGGATCAGTTTGGGAATCAAGATTGGAGTTAAATTGAGAAAATTCAATTATGTTATCACTAGAAACAGTTAAAATATAGTCAAAATCATAATCATTATATTCGTAATACTCTGATGGGGCAACAAGATAATCATACATGGTTAGGGTTTGAGGATTTTCTTTCCCAAATTTTAGACAACCAATCTAACAAAGGCAGCCTCTATCTTACCCCTCGCGCTATCGATCTTCATGATTTCATTCGTTTCTTTCTTTTCAGGTTGCAGTGATTTCTCTGGTGGAATCTCCATCTTGGGCTGAGCAGGTTGTAGACTCTGAAAGGTTGGCTGCGCTGAAGCAGTCTGAATCTGATCTAATATCTTTTTGAATGACTTGCTCTAAATTGAACTCCATCCGTCTTTCTCTGAATATAGATCTATTGGAGTGATTGGCTCGGGCGAAATCATATTCACATAACCTTTTCCAAGTTCTTTCAAATATTCCTTCGGTATTATTATATTTCCTTCTTTAAAATTCCTCTCAAGCCAGTCCTTGAAAATGAAACAGCCTTCTATTGTATGCCCCAACATTTTGTGATAGCCGTAAAAATTGGGATATTCCTTCTTGTAAACTTCTTTCGGCCTCTTTAGTTCTAGTAATTTGAACTTGGGCTTCTTTATTAAATATCTAAACAACTTTGGCACAGCCTCATCTCTTAAGGAATATATCCTCCTTTTTCGTTTTGAAAGAGTTGGGCCTGTTCTACCCTCTGCTCTATTTGGTCCTCCCTAGTGTGACTATTGGCTAGACTGGATAGACTGTTGTGTTTGTTGCTGTTGAGTATGCTGTGACAATTACTGGGAACTTTTGTGAGAATGCTATGCATGTATCTTTATCAGATACCTTCCCTTATCGACCGTTGTCACTGTTCTGGACTTCTTCTCGAATATTCTGGTCATCTTGGAATTATCTGACTTCACTTAGGAATCCATGTGCTTGAACTCTTCTTGTAAACTATTGGCTTTGTTTAACACCTTATTTAAGGACTTGATGGTGAGTCCCTTAAACATGAAAGCTATCAGCCCATGGATGCTTTTGAGTAGAATCTCAATCGCTTGTTGTTCCTGTAGTTGAGGTTTACATTTCATGCTAAGGTTTCTCTGCCTCAAAATATAATCTACTAGGGTCTCGTTAGGCTTTTGCCTCTCCACTACAAGATCTCCAATAGAAACAAGATGTTCTGCTTCAGTAAATCTTTTCACGAACAACTGTTCTAACTTGATAAATGTTTTGACTGATCCATTGGGTAGCTCAGCATACCAACCAAATGCAATTCCTGATAGGCTGCTGACAAAATTTCAGAAGAGCAAAGCTTCATTTCCTCTGGTGCTGCCGCAACTGGTTTGGAAATGTGCCATATGATACCTGGGATTCTGGTCTCAGCAAATGTCTTAATGTTTGGTGACACAAAACTCTTGGGGTAGGGTACGACATCTAACTCTTCCGGGTAAGGTCTACCCCTTGAAATCAATGCACCACCCTTAAATTAGGCTAAGGCCTCCCAAACTTGTTGATTGACAAACTGTTTAATATCTTTCTCCGGTATGTTACTTGGTCAGGAATCCTTCTTTTGCTAATCCTCTCTGTTAGTGGAGGTAACTTCTCTCCTTTCATCGGTGAGGTGAACTATTTTCGGCTGGTTGACTCCTGGAGAAGCTACTGTCCATGAACTGTAGCCATGGCGGCCATGTGGCAGCCATCTCCTCCCTTCTCTTTTCCATCTGACTGATTTGTCGATCTCTTAGGAAAACAACCCTATGCAAATCATTTGCTGTGTTCCCATCAGTAAGAGGTTGGGAAACGCATGCAGATGCGATAGCTCTAGTCTCGATGACATGAATATCCATGAAATCCTCATCGAGATAATCGTTAAAATCAAAATCTTCATCATCATCAATGGCTACTCCATGCTCTTTGGCTATCTAGAAAATCTCAGCCCTGAGCTTTTTCAGCTTTCTCTTCAATTATTGATTTATGGATTATTTTAAGATTTGGAGGATTTACCTGAACATCTTCCACTTGTTCATCAAACTCGGTAGCAATAGTTGCGACGATATCTGATATTTCAAGCCTTTGCTTCATTCCATATTCTTGCCCTATGAGCTCATTAAACCATATTGGTACGATGACCTTGGATATCCATACCTTCTTCTTTGGTTATGATGTCTTGAGAAGGGGTGTCTCAACAGAGGCATTGATATGCCGAGGAGAGGCATGTTTTTAGTGGTGAAGACCAAACACAGTATCAGGTGACTTCATCTTCTTCTGCTTTGGGGAACTCTTACAAGCAACAACCGATGATACTCTCGAACCCTGATTTGACTTGACCAATCGTCATCCTGCAGACCTTGGAGCAGTAGTAGTAGAAGAATCTATGGTAGCAACGGTAGTATCAACTCAACTCCCTAGACAGAATCTGACGTGAATACATGCTAGCAAAACTTCAGTTGATTTCTGGGACTGTCAGGCAGACATACCTCAAAATCTCTTTCTTCATCTAAGAGGACACTACACATCCCACTCATTTAAGCTGTTCAACCACTAAACATCCTTCTTTAGCAGCCAATCTTTGGAACACTGTACGAACTTTGGTGATAGGAGTAGGCTCTATCTTCTCCTCATCACGACCATGAAGTAATGGTGAGGTAGCAACAATCTTTTGAATACTTTCATATTCATTAGTGTTCATTAAAGGGTGAAACCTACTACCTCATAGAGGCAGAGATGCCTCCAGTAATCTAATTTCCTCCTCATAAGGAAACTCATCAATATATATCTTTTCAAGAATTTGTGCTTTAGCGGCCTTTTGAGCCATTCTATAGCGGTTTCTTCTTTGAGATTGAGTTAATAAAGCAGACTTCAAACTCGATCGAATTTCAAATGCTGATGGTAGGATAATATATCCTTCAGTT
This sequence comes from Phalaenopsis hybrid cultivar, assembly GCA_002079205.1. NCBI lineage: Eukaryota > Viridiplantae > Streptophyta > Magnoliopsida > Asparagales > Orchidaceae > Phalaenopsis > Phalaenopsis hybrid cultivar. The sequence goes on along the minus strand of JXCR01045571.1, from coordinate 97,857 downwards.
GTATCTTCAATGATCATGAGCTCCTTTCCTTTGATAGAAAAGGGGACAACAGACTTGACAGGTACTGGGGGAGCAGCAATTTACACCTTCTTGCAAGAAGGAAAATCCTTAGGATAGTTTAGGTTAAATTCAACGGCAGGCTCCTAAACTTCTGGAGTGGCGACTTTCATTATGACGAATGGGGCTTTTCCAAGAACAACTTCCAATTCATCAAATCCAGTTCCAAATTTGATGGTGGGAGTCACATTGCGAGTGTTACGTCTAGTTGGTAAGTTGCAGGAGAAAGTGAGCATCAGGAATGCCATTGCAGCAGCTTCAAAATGAAAATTATGGAATTAGTTATTTGGCTAATACCTTGTAATTCTAGTGTGAACACTAAAAATTAACAAAGGCTGATTTGTAGACTGCGTAAGTCTTTATTTAATTTTTAATTTGTGAAGATTTTAAAATTTAGTAAAAATAGTTTGAAAGTAGATGGATTTACTTAATTAATTAAGAAAGGCTAAGGATCAAGCGCAGCATGACACAATTTGATTTAATTTACAAAGTAGCAAACCAAACTCAAAATAACACGAAGAGAAAAGTAAAGTTTAGGACCCAGTGCGGGACCGACTTTACAACGCACAATGCCCAAGCAAAATTAGTCCACCAACACACCTATTGGGGGTCCGAACTCACACAAAGATAGAAGTCCTACTGAACTCCTGAACCTCTCTGTCCAAAGGCGATTGAACAGACAGTCTTGAAGTCCGAAAGACTTGATCGTACTTACCCAAGAAAGAAATGGGTGAAGCATGCCAAAGCAAGAAGGGTATTCTGGTCTATGAGGGACATGGACACATTACTGCTTTATGAAGACAAAATTCCCTGATTTAAATAGAGAGATAAACTAGTCCCCATTAGAGTCGCCAGAATTTTTCGGTCACCAAATTGGAAATTTTTGGTTGCCGAAATGGATATCCCGACACCCCTTTAATTTAATTTACATATATAATTTGGAAAATAATAGTATTTTAAATTTTAAAAATATAAAACTTGACCGATCTCATATCCTCAATATTTTAAATAAATGAGCCAAATACCTCAAACAATGCATCCATCCCGAAGGGTAGACACACTACTTACTGGTAAGGCTCGATTAAATAAACTAGAGAGTTTATGAAATCCATTTTAAGTCTACAAAAAACCATTTTTATGTTGACCGACAAGTTCTCCTATTTAATACAAAAAATTAAATAGGGGTTATATTAAGCTCGGTTCTAAAAGTTTCTTATAAGGGCAAGCATCTATAGTTAATTACATCTTATATAACCAAAGTCACCTAAGAAAACTCTCGATAAAAATCAGGGGATATTGTCTTCAAGGATTTCAAAGGATAGGACTTTTTAAAAGATCGGACAAAGAGGTGTGAAATGGGAATGGATCAAATTTAGAACATTTATTTTTGAATCCAAAAGAAGAAGAACTAGAGGATGTCATGGATTTTGAGAAGAACCCCAGTGACTTCCAAATCTATCTTATGGTTTGACTTTAACTTCAAGAAGAAAGTATGCATGTCATCCTGCCAATTTTATTAATTAGGGCTTACATTCATGCAAGATGATGACACAAATAGCCTGAAAAATGTGAGGATTTAGGTCATGACAAATATTAACCTTAGAATCCTAAAACAGGTTAAGGCTTAAATTGTATAGCAGAGCCATGCAAATGCCTAAATAAAAAGTTGAAGATTTTTGTCGCATTAGGCGGACAACCTCAAAATCCTATGCCTTATTGTTTAGTTTTTTATGGAAAGGGTGTTGTTGTAGATCCTCATGCTGTAGAATGCTGCCCACAAAGTTAGCTCTAGGCTCCTTGACAAAATAATAGTACTAAAGTCTAAGTTTCACGGTCTAAGTTTCACGGTTTAAATGACAAGTTAAATTCAATTATTAAGGGTATTAGAGCAACACCAGTTTGGATTCCACAAGTCCCTCATTCCGGCACCACTATTTTCTTTGGATTCACTTAGTCCAAATGAATTTAGTAAACTCAACTCAATGAGTTCCATACTTTCATTTAGACTGTGAGAAATCTCATTTGCAACCGTAGGTTACCTCTTCCGAGGGTTTCCCAATCATTCGACAGAGACATTTTAATCTAGTTGCAATTTTTTTTTTGATTTTTTGTTTGTGGTTAAATTTTTATTTGTCTTATATTTTTAATGTTGTGATGGTGGATTTTATCTTGTTTTGATTTCTTAATTTTAGTTTTGGTTTCAGTTCTGTGGCTATCCTAAAATTTTTAATTTTAACATGCAGGGTGACCTAATTGTTTAACATGCAAGATTACAGGTAGGAAATGAGAGGCATAGAAAGGTAAATAAAAGTAAATTGCAATGCAGTAACTTAGAAGCGTACCTATCGATTGTTCTCGTTCCTCCACCTGAAAGGTCAATACTTGCAAAGCATATATGTAATTTTGATGGAATTAAAATATGTTTGTAGGAAAAGGAGCAAACATAGGTTTGAGGTGTGCCTACCAAACCCTATGTCATACCTTAATAGGTCTGATTTATTCATCTGCGGGAAT
>JXCR01045571.1:70456-95041 GCA_002079205.1 Phalaenopsis hybrid cultivar | reverse complement strand
ATCTTTCATGACAGAGAGAACCAAAGCCCTAAAAATCAAGTCATGGTGAAATGTCCATGCAAATGGAGAATTCAAATAAGAAATACACTGTTTAATTAATTAAAAATCACACATCCATCAAAAAGACATGAAACCATTTCCACATTATTCTTCTCTGTTCACTTAGCAAAGGGTATTTCTTTTTTATTTTTGTGATTTTTTTATACTAAGATATAAATTTTTAAAGTTTTGGGATTTAACTAATTCAAGAAAATCCTTATTTTTCTATTTAAACCACGTGGAGCCACACAATCCTTAGCATCTCTGAAGCCTCCATGCGGCGTCTTTTGTTTCGACACTGCCATCTGACTCAGTACTAACTCGGCCTGTTATTCATGCACCATCTGCTCGTTCAACGCCATCTCAGCTGTCCAAATGATACACAGCGAATGGATGACATCCGTTCATTGTCCCCAAGTCTCCCAATCGGTGAACCGTCCACCTTCTAACCTTAATACCACGCATGATACTCAACCAAATCTCTTCGGGTTTGTTTCTATAAACACGTCTAGACTAAGAGAACACATCCATATGGCTTATCAAGTCTTAAATCAAGTCTATGAATATGGAGAATCAAAATAGGCTCAGTTTAAGGAAAAAATTCAATACCTTTGCCCAAGAGGTTTGACCTCCATTGGGTGCCTCCAAAAGCTTGAGTTGAGTCCAGAGAGCTCCTAGATGAAGCTTTGGGGCGTAGTGAATTGCTTAGACTCAAATTCGATGAAGGCCAATTTTGGGTGTTGATCAAAGTCTATTCAAGGGTGGTATGGTGATGGGGCTTTTGTAGGGTTCTTCTTTCACTCAAGGGATGAAGTGGGTACAATTAATTTGAATTTGGTGTACTATAGAGCTATGGGAAATTATGTCCTAGTTCAACCTGATTTTTGAGCTCCAAAATTGAGCTCAGGCAGTGGGTTTGAGTGGTTGAAAACATAGGGCTTCCACTTAGGGAAGTTGGGAAAAGCCCTGAGAACAGTTTTCCATGGTCTCCCAAAGGAATTTCAATAACTCCTCTCTTGGCCGTAAAGTGGGCATTTAAATAGATGGGGCCATGGTGGCTCTCAANAAAATTGAGCTCAGGCAGTGGGTTTGAGTGGTTGAAAACATAGGGCTTCCACTTAGGGAAGTTGGGAAAAGCTCTGAGAACAGTTTTCCAAGGTCTCTCAAAGGAATTTCAAAAACTCCTCTATTGGTCGTAAAGTGGGCATTTAAATAGGTGGGGCCATGGTGGCTCTCAGGCCAGGCTGAGGTGGCTGGGAAGTTGCCTAGGTGGAGAGAGGAAAATTGGATTGGTGCCACTTGGATGGGTATAAATTTTGGGTTTAAGTCATGGTGGAGCTTTTGGGTTTCGGTTTTCCGACAGCAAAGGTGATCGGATGGCCACGAAGGGTTCACCANAGGAAAATTGGATTGGTGCCACTTGGATGGGTATAAATTTTGGGTTTAAGTCATGGTGGAGCTTTTGGGTTTTGGTTTTCCGACAGCAAGGTGATCGGATGGCCACGAAGGGGTCACCTTCTGGCTTTGGGAGGTCAGGGCTAGGTAATGGTGCAGTCAATTTGGGTTTGACATGTGTAAAGGTTATTAATTGAAATGGAAGGGATATTGGGATAAGTTGGGTCAACCATGGGTCAAGCCCCATTAGAATGTGCTTGTGTGGCTCCCCATGGCTGACTAAGGTCAGGTGAGCTCGCTGAAATGGTGTGGAGAAGTCCCCATTTGTTAGATTTGGTTAAAAATTGATTAGAGTGTATCATTAAAAGGGTTAAAAAAATTTTAAGGGAGATTTAAATTGTCCCCTGATTTTGTCATTAATTGTTTAGTGAGGTGGCAAAGGCTCATATGGCTCACCTATGGNCCCCATTTGTTAGATTTGGTTAAAAATTGATTAGAGTGTATCATTAAAAGGGTTAAAAAAATTTTAAGGGAGCTTTAAATTCTCCCCTGATTTTGTCATTAATTGTTTAGTGAGGTGGCAAAGGCTCATATGGCTCACCTATGACTTGGGGATAGCTTGACGACTTGTCCTTGGTTTGGTCAATTTGCATGAAATGGGATTTTTGTATTTACGGGGTATTTTTGTGTAGTTTTTCATGAGGCTTGATTTTGGAATGACTTGATCATGAATTTAAAAACTTATGGAATGATTTTGATTAAATGGATGATGGGAAGAAATTTCATGCCATGTGGCCTTTGGATTTGAGCTTTTCAAATTAAATGTGGTGGGCTTGGGATTTTAAAATTGAGGATGAATTTGGGCTAAATTTTGGCTAAATTAAATGTTTAATTTGGTGTAGGGATATTTCATGAAGTGTTTTTAAAGGATTTCAAGTGANGATCATGAATTTAAAAACTTATGGAATGATTTTGATTAAATGGATGATGGGAAGAAATTTCATGCCATGTGGGCTTTGGATTTGAGCTTTTCAAATTAAATGTGGTGGGCTTGGGATTTTAAAATTGGGGATGAATTTGGCCTAAATTTTGTCTAAATTAAATGTTTAATTTGGTGTAGGGATATTTCATGAATTGTTTTTAAAGTTTTGAATTGAATTGAAAAGTGAATTAGGTAGAATTTGGACATAGGTTATGGATTTTGGGTTTGGGTAAAACTGAGCTTGCAACTGGGTCAAATTAGGTTTGTATTTGGTTTCAATTGGTATTAGGCATGTTGAGTTTTGGTTTGGAATTAAAATTGAGCAAGATTGGGGTTAATTTGTTTGACATTGGGGCTAATTTGGGGAAGTTGGGCCTTTAAGGGTAATTTGGTGCTTTTGATTAAAATGGGTCAATTTAGTCAAATTGGGTCAATTTGATGGTTCAAAACTAAAATTGGAAATATTTGAGAAGATTTTGGAATTTTTGGTAGTTTTTGGAATTTTGGGATTTTGGGTCATAAGGGGCATTTTGGTAATTTTTTGGCAATTTTGGGGGTATTTTAAGAATTTATTGATTTTGTTTAATTTGGGTAGTGGGGAATGGTTTGAAATGACTTTTGGAAAAATTTTGGTATTTTGGGTAATTTTGGGATTTTTTTACAAAAATTAGGGTTGTGTTGGTATTTTGGTAATTTGATGGGAGTTTGGGCTAGGATGTGCAAGTAAGCCATGAAGCCATGTCAAACTGATAGGAGTATATGAGGGTTCGTTTTGGATGCTCAATATGATGGTACTAACCCTCTTAGCCAAGGGCTAGGGGTTTGGGTCCATCCATATGAACTTTCCAAAAAGAGTCGGGAGACCAAATCAAGGGGTCTTAGGGTTTGGGGTGTACGAGAAAGTCTAGTGTGTGCAAGCTAGCCTAACTAAGGCCAGACCACCCAAGGTTATTCCTAAGGCTTGACCATCCTATAGGAAACTCCTCTTGAGCTCCTCCATACTGACCCCACCTACTAAAGTGCTAGAGGTTAAGAGCAACACGTAAAACTTCAAGTTCAACAAAGAAGAGTTTAGAATTTCTAACAGTGAGGGCTCCTCATTTTCTAGTCCTTTAGGAGTGGTCAATAGAAAAGTCCTATGGCTAGACCCTAGGCTACTAAGAGGGAAACTAGACCTCAACCAAAAGTGAGGTCAACAGAAGTAGATCATGCAAAAATTCAAGTTATCGCTAAACTACCTCCACCAACTATTGTGAGAGGGGTTAATTTTTTTTGGACATGCTAATTTCTACAGGCTATACATTAAATAATTTTCAAAAATTACTAAGACTATATGCCAACTTTTAGAAAAAGATGAAAAATTTAATTCTAATCAAGAATGCCTGAATGCTTTTGAATTGTTAAAGGAAAAAAATAATCACTGCGCCTATAATTGTTTTACCTGATTGGGAGAAAACATTTGAATTAATGTGCACTGCTAGTGATTATGCAATTGAAGTGTTTTAGGACAAAGATATGACAAAATTTATAAGGTTTATATTATGTCAGTAGAACTCTTAATGAAGCTCAAATTAATTATACTACTACTGAAAAAGAATTATTAGCCATTGTTTATGCTTTTGATAAATTCAGATAATATCTTATTAGAAGTAAATGTATAGTGCATACGGATTATTTTGTTATAAAGTATTTAATGCAAAAGAAATATGTGAAACCAAGATTAGTCAAATTGATCCTTCTAACGTAAGAATTTGACTTTGTAATAGTAGACAGAAAATGAACTGATAATTAAATAGTTGATCATTTATCTAGCTTGGAACACAAACAATCAATTAACCTTGAAAGTGAAATTAATGAAGATTTTTTGGATCAAAAATTATTTATTGTTAATGAAAGGCAAATACCTTGGTATGTAATGCACCCTTAGTGTGTGCTATTTTTCTGCACATTTTATGTCAATTTAAATCCCTAGTAACAGTGTCAAAAACTTGATCTGTCCCAAAATTACGCAGTAGTTTAGCTTTTAAAAATATGACAAAAAACTTGACCTAATTTATATTAAGTAGTTAATGTGAAAAATTTAAATGTTATATAAAATATATAATATTATTCGCACACTAGGAGTTCTACGCTAGTGCACATATCGTTTCAAGTAATATAGGGCTTTCTTTAAAAACCCCAGTATCGATCCCACAGAGAAACGTTGTAGGAAACCCTATAGGCTAATTTTAGTATACTACTATCAATTCTTAGTTTGGAAGATGAAAATTCTTATCATAATAACATAGATCACAATATTAAAAAAACTAAAGTAAGAAAGACAATTTAAAATAGGCTTAATGAATGCTAACAAAAATGTAACTAAAATAACTAAGTTAACTAAAATAAATGTTAAACTTCAAAACTAAAATTCTATAAACTAAACAAAGTTTTGTGATGAAAATTTCAAATTTAAGAAAGCATTCTTTCCCTTTACAAAGAGTATATGGATTATGAAGAAACTAAAATCATATATGTATATATATATTTATTATTTCATGCCAAATAGGAGCAATCCTATTCTTTACCTTCTTCCGAGTTCATAAAGAACATTGACTAATCCAGAGTTTGGTCCCTAATTCTGTGGTTAGGCTGGGAGGATACCTGCTGCCACTCGAGAGCTCCCACTGNTTCCGAGTTCATAAAGAACATTGACTAATCCAGAGTTTTGTCCCTAATTCTGTGGTTAGGCTGGGAGGATACCTGCTGCCACTCCAGAGCTCCCACTACTCCCTCACCCGAGGGCTAATAATCTTGCATCAGTTTCTAATCAATTGTACCAAATTGGGGATTTTAATCTGTCACCTTAAAATCTCCAATTTTGCAAAGTATATTTCCCTATTTATTTGCACTCAACCCCATGGATGAAATACTCTCCCATGAAATCAAATGTGATTCTCCCTACATTGTAGAAATCATAGCCTTTTGGGAACNGCTAATAATCTTGCATCAGTTTCTAATCAATTGTACCAAATTGGGGATTTTAATCTGTCACCTTAAAATCTCTAATTTTGCAAAGTATATTTCCCTATTTATTTGCACTCAACCCCAAGGATGAAATACTCTCCCATGAAATCAAATGTGATTCTCCCTACATTGTAGAAATCATAACCCTTTGGGAACATATGTTTATCAACACATTTTAACATTTCAATTGGCAAGATCAAAAAGTAAATGAAGATCAGAGTTCAAATCATCACAAATTATTGACATTTAAAACTGTGTAAAAGAAAATCAATTTTTCATAAAAAAAATTAATTCTTCACAAAGCCATACCTCAAATCCCTAGAAGTTCTCTTCAAGTCTTTCTCTCCTTACAAGCACTCTCAATTCTCTCTTAGAAGTGTAATAAAGAAGAAATCTCTCACCTTCCCTCTCCTCTTACAATCCTTGAAGAAAATCTACAAGCCCTTACCTCTCTCTCTCATGCCACACACACACACACTCATGCCCCCCCCCAAAACTCCTCTCCTAGTCCTAGACTTCCCTCTCTTTTATAAAAGGATACCTCCGNAATAAAGAAGAAATCTCTCACCTTCCCTCTCCTCTTACAATCCTTGAAGAAAATCTACAAGCCCTTACCTCTTACTCTCATTCCACACACACACACACTCATGCCCCCCCCAAAACTCCTCTCCTAGTCCTAGACTTCCCTCTCTTTTATAAAAGGATACCTCCATCCAAAAAGAAATCAAAATTCCCTCCAAAATTCTATCCAAAAGTCAACTCTTTTGAATTCAAAAGACATATCCATTGATCCAAGAGACATATCCCTTCATAAAAGAACCTTCTAAAGTATCAAGATGCATTGAATCACTCCAAGGGGTGTTTAGAATAAGTGTCTCTTTGAAAATTCATGCAAAATTTGTTCTAAACTGACTTAATCCACAAAAAGTCATCTTTGGTGCATCACGCACCAGTTCTCTGGATTTTGGCACATCATGCGCCAATCTATAGTAGCTCCACCATTTTGCTTCATTTGGCTCCATTTCAACTCAATTTCGCCCTGTTTCAGTTGTGTTTCGCTCCTAACAGATATACTCCAATATAAGTTTAGAAAATGTAATAAAGCTATTTTCCTTAAGTTGATTCAAATGAATTCAATTGTTTATTAGGCATCTCCTTAAGCTTCTCCTTACTCATTTTTCTTTCTTTTTCTCTTTTTTCTTTTCTTTTATTTTTTTTTCTTGTAGGATATTTTCAATCCTTTTTTTTTTCTCTTTCTCTTTCTCAAGTGAGGATTACCATATCTTGATAGCCTTTAACAATTTTGAACTTCACTATCCTCTCCTTAAATTCAAAACTCCTTACCTTTCTTCACTTTATAAATTCATATTAGAGTATGATTTTTCATAAAGTATCATTCTTTTCTTATTACATGAAATTCTAAAATTCTTAATACTTCAAAAATATAATTTCCATTACTTAAAATAAAAAAANGTTGACTGTCGTCGACCACCGCCAACCGTCGTCAACCACCGCTGACCTCCGTCGACCACCATTGGCCACCATCGACCACCTCTGATCACCGCTCACCTCCGTCAACCACCGCCGACAGTCGTAGACCACTGCTAACCTCCGTCGACCACTGCCGGCCACTGTTGACCACCTCCGATCACCGCTCACCTTCATCGACCACGACCAACCATCACCGACTGTCGTCAACCACCACTGACTAGACATCATCAATCTATGTTGTAATTTGGAAAGCTAGTAGGACAAGGGGTCTCTGTAATCATCAACCTATAGTGTATTTTTACAACTGGGCCAGGCCCCGTGATTTTTCCCTTTACGGGTTTTCCACGTAAAACTTTTGGTGTCATCACAAGTTGTTTCCCCTTTCATCTGAGTGTGTGTTGAATCCTCGTGCAACGCTAAGACGATAATCTATTACTGTACCGCTACAAATTTTCCAGCACGCATCAATCCATTTATTGTATCATATGCTGCTCCATTTTGTTTTCAAGTGAAGTAGATCTGGAAGTAGATGGTCTTGCAACAGATTTTGAGGGTATATCACTTCCTCCACTCCTAGATTCAACAAATGATTCAAGTCTTTGGACTGTATGTCTCCTAATTGGTTTCTATGGCTACAAATTTTCTTCATTTCTATCAAACTCTACTCCTGACTGTTCACATAAAGTGAAAATCAAGGCAGGGTATGTCAAACCACTAGTTGTAGCACTCCTGATTATCTCCAAGCATGATGTACTATAAGATCACCAACATATACTGCTTTAATTTTTTAAATACATAAATCTAGCACAACTCTTTCCTTTGTTAGTTTGCTCAGATGATTTGTTGGAAGCAATTTTGCAAAGATGAAGTAATGGCATACCTTTGATTGAAAAGTCATCATCGTAGTGAAGAAATGAACTTTTTAATTGTTTTTAATCTTCCATTCTCCCATGTGATGAGTCAGAAAGGAAATTACTTCATCCAGTGATGAGTCAGTCATCACGAATGCAACATAATCATAATGGAATGCATTCCTCAATCCATAAAATGCATTGATCCTTTCTCTTGAAAATTCAACTTGCTTACCTCTCATGAAGATGTGATCATCTGTATAAATCGCAAGTTGGCATAAAATTCTCTGCTTATTGGGACAATAACTACTGCAGTAAAGTAGCAGAATTTCTTCCAATTTTTAGCGACAATCAATCTCTCTATGTCGTCACCCTGGTTAGCAAATGCTCATTCCTGGATCAATTCTCTTGAGCCCATTTGATTATTGTAACTATGTTGGATGTTATAATTAATAAATCTTCTAGTGTCAAAATCTGTCTTAGGCTTTCCTATTTTCACTTGTGGAGCCAAATGAATTTCTATGGAAATCCAAATAAAATCTAAATAAATTACAAAATCAAAAATCTAACTCCACAAGTAAGTTTATTTGGTAAGAAAATTTTCACCATGGGGTTTTTTTATAACTTCTTCAAAAAATTCCCAAATTTTAGATTTCCCATAATGTAGGATAAATTCATGGTAAAAATAAAAAATTTTTAAGTTAAAGTGAAGCTCTTACCAAGAGAAGATGAAATCTAAAATTTTTAGCCCTTGAAATCTTCTTAAATCCACACAATGTCAAGCCCCAAGTTGCGGTTTAGAGGTAGAAGATGACTCAAGTAGTAAAAATAAAGTTTTATTGGTCGATTTTGAGGTTTCTAACCCATTTGGGCATTTTTGAGAATTTTAGCGCCTGAGGCGTCAATACCAAAATTTTTCATATTTCATTTTTCTAGGGAGATCTACTCCGTACTGCATTACGTCAACCTCCAATTAACTCAAATAAACACTTATACTCGTACTTAAACAATTTTCTAACACAAAACTTTCACAAACAACACAAAACTCACTTTTATATATAAAATCTGCATTATTACAAAATGATAGTTTTCAAACCAACAAAATGTAATTCAATGTCCAAAGCAAACCAAACATCCTAACACTGAAATCTAAGTATTAAAAATACTCAACAACAAACACAAATAAAGTCCAATAATGAAATTAAATGCAATCCAACACAACACCATAACATAATTAAGTAATACTAAATACATATTACATGTATAAAGTAAGTTCAAACATCTTCTTCGCTCTCGTCCTCTTGGATGTCTCTAGTGGATTGGTAGTGCACGTACAAGTTGTAAAAAAAAAAAAGATAAGGAAATTCATTCGTCGAATCTTCCTAAATCCAGACATGTTTCTTGAACATATGTACCAAACCATCTTCAATACGTCCAGTTTGTTTAAAATGCTCCTTCATCCTCCAATCTAGATGATCCAACATTTCAAAAATATTCTCAATTGAATGTATAAGGTTCTGCACCTCTTTCTCTATCTTTTTGATCCTTTTCAAAAGTGCATTTAAATTGAAGTAAGGCTGAATAGATGATGAATTTTGAGATAATTGATCCATCAGTATATTCATATCATTGTCATCTTCCATTCCTTTGTTGTTGCGATAAACATTTGGTCCATAGGCTTCCAAGGAAGAAACACTTTTTCCCAACTTTCATAAGGCACTTGCGATTGACTACACAATAGGAAAATAGTAGATGGATGTTCCAGTCAAGTAGTAGATCCATTGATGATCAAATCCAAAACTGATTTCATAATTATTGCACCCACATCAATAGGTTTCCAGTTTGAATACAATAATTCAAAATAACACTCTCCTTCGTCACCTTACTGATTTTCATAGCAGGAAGTAGGTTTGATGAAATAAAAAAATGCCATGCTTTAAATGTAGGATTCAATAATGACGAAGAAAAACTTACGTTTCCATCATCTCGGATCTCCCAATTTGCGTCTTCATCAGTAAGAAATTGATAGAGTTCATTCATATTCTCTCTTGTAGGGGTAAACTTTACATAGTGGTAAATAAATACACTTTCAATCATAAAAATATCATTTATTCTTAAAGGAGTGAATTGTACAAACCTGCCTCAAACATAAACAATTCCTTAGTTGATTCCATGAAGATTTACATAAAACTCTTTCACCACAGGGACAACTACGACGGTAGTAGTATAACAAAGCAGTTCTCAGCGTCTCTGTGCAACAATCTCCTCCACTCGAGTATTCAGTGTGTTGAATCCTTAATTCATAAATCCCCTTTCCTTTATTAGCCTCTTTTTCACAAGAACTCAATCGTATAATTTCTACGCATCGAAACTGATGAACTTCCTTCGGTTGAAAATTCTATATCTCGTGGTATCTTTAGTGTGGGAAGCCATTGGATTTGCAGAATGTTCACTCTTCCCTCGTTTTCCCCTCTAAAATAGGTTTAGAAATCATTTTTTGGGAATTATTAGGAAAAGAACCCACCAAAAATAGCCAAAAATCATTTTTTAACATGTTTTAAGTCATTTTTGTCGCCGTGACGCCTCAGGCANTGAATCCTTGATTCATAAATCCCCTTTCCTTTATTAGCCTCTTTTTCACAAGAACTCGATCGTATAATTTCTGCGCATCGAAATTGATGAACTTCCTTCGATTGAAAATTCTATATCTCGTGGTATCTTCAGTGTGGGAAGCCATTGGATTTGCAGAATGTTCACTCTTCCCTCGTTTTCCCCTCTAAAATAGGTTTAGAAATCATTTTTTGGGAATTATTAGGAAAAGAACCCACCAAAAATAGCCAAAAACCACCTTTTAACATGTTTTAAGTCATTTTTGTCGCCGTGACGCCTCAGGCCCTAATTCAGGTGCTTCAGGCGCCAGCTCTCTGGAAAGAGGCGCCTCAGGTGCCAGTTCCAAAATTTGCACAGTTTCGTTTTAAATCCAATTAATTCTAAAATTTTTCATAAAATTGGGTAAATAAAGATGGTTTTAAATATTTTCTCTATTTCAATTTTTTCAAATACACAAAATCAATAAAACTACAAATTTATATTCAATACTCCAAACTAAATAGATAAGCAAAATAAACAATGATAAATATGGGTTGCCTCGCACAAATTGCTTGGTTTAATGGCATCAGTCTGACATTCTCAGTCTGACCCAACATTAAAATCTCTTTAAAAATTGGTATTTGACCATTAAAATATGGTTTCAGTCTATGTTCGTTCAATTTAAATATCTTTCTAGTCTTAGGATCTTTAATATTAATAACTCCATACGGATAGACTTTTATAAATGTGAATGACCATATACACCTAGACTTCAGTTTTTCAGGAAATAATTATAATCTTATATTATATAATAAAACTTGATGTCAATGCTCAAATTCCTTTTTTATTATCTTCTGATCATATCATTCTTTCATTTTCTCCTTATAAATCCTACCATTATCATAAGATTCATTTCTAATTTCTTCAAGCTCATTCAATTGTAATAACCTTTTCTCACCAGCAACTTTTAAATTAAATTTGAACTTCTTAATAGCCCAATAAGCTTTATGCTCCAATTCTACTGGTAAGTGACAAGTCTTCCCAAAAATTAATCTATATGACTTATAGGTGTCTTATAAGTTATCCTGCAAGCCCATAATGCAGTATTTAATCTAGCAGACCAATGCATTTTATTAGGATTCACTATTTTTTTCTAAAATTCTTTTGATTTTATGATTAGATACTTCTTCTAAATCACTAGTTGGGGATGATAAGTAGTTGCAATCCTATGCATAATATTATATTCTTCCACCAACCTAACAATTATTGCATTTCTAAAATGAGATCCTCCATCAGTAATGATTATTTTCGTCATTTCATATCTTGTAAAAATATTTTTGATTAAAAATTTTGAAACACTCTGAGCATCACATCGAGGTAAGGTGATTGCTTCTATTCATTTTAACACATAATCTATTGCAATCAATATATATACATTTCCAAATGAAGGTATAAATGGTCTCATAAGATCAAAATCCCATGCATCAAATATTTCAACTTCCAAAGTAAAATTTATAGGCATTTCATTTCTTTTTGAAATATTATCTACTCTCTGATATCGATCACATATTTTTTATATTTATATTAACATCTTTAAATAGAGTAGACCTATAAAATCCAGATTATAAAATTTTAAGAACAGTTCTACCATTCCCAAAATGACCTCTAAATTCAGAATCACGACATTTTTGGATAATTTCTTGAATTTCTTAATAAGGCACACATCTTCTGATAACTAAATCTTTACATTATTTTTATAAATATGGGTCATCCCAAAAGTAAAATTTTGCATCGTGAATTAATTTCTTTTCTTGTTGTTTTGTCAGTCTATATGGTAAAATATCACTAACAATATAGTTCACAATATCAATATACCATGATATTTCTCATCCTTTAACAACATAAAGTTGTTCATCAAGAAAAGTTTCATTAATTTATTTTTCTAGATCAAAGGTTTCTTCCTGTTCCATTCTTGATAGATGATCATCAATTTGATTTTAAGTTCCTTTTCTGTTGATTATCATAAAATCAAACTTTTACATCCGAAGTACCCATCTAATTAATCTCGGTTTTGCATCCTTCTTTTGCAACATATATTTAATAGCCAAGTGGTCAGTATGCACAACATATTTAGCTTCAATTAGATATGATCTAAATTTATCAAAAGCATAAACAATAGCTAATAAATCTCTTTCAGTAGTGGTGTAATTAATTTGAGCATCATTAAGAGTCATACTAGCATAGTATATAACTTTAAAATTTCTTTCATTTATCTGCCCTAAAACAACTCCAATTGCATAATCACTTGCATCACGCATTAGTTCAAAAGGTTTATTCCAATCAGGTGAAACAATTATAGAAACAATGATCAATTTTTCCTTCAATGTTTTAAAGGCTTTAAGACACTCTTGATTGAAATTGAATTTTGTATCTTTTTCTAAAAGTTTGCATAAAGGATTTGTAATTTTTGAAAAATCTTTAATATATCACCTGTAAAATCTAGCATGTCCTAAAAAACTCCTAACTCCTCTTTTAGTAGTAAGTGCAGGTAGGTTAAATATAACANTTTGGCACATCATGCGCCAATCTATAGTAGCTCCACCATTTTGCTTCATTTGGCTCCATTTCAACTCAATTTTGCCCTGTTTCAGTTGTGTTTCGCTCCTAACAGATATGCTCCAATGTAAGTTTAGAAAATGTAATAAAGCTATTTTCCTTAAGTTGATTCAAATGAATTCAATTTTTTATTAGGCATCTCCTTAAGCTTCTCCTTACTCATTTTTCTTTCTTTTTCTCTTTTTCCTTTTCTTTTATTGTTTTTTCTTGTAGGATATTTTCAATCCTTTTTTTTTCTCTTTCTCTTTCTCAAGTGAGGATTACCATATCTTGATAGCCTTTAATAATTTTGAACTTCACTATCCTCTCCTTAAATTCAAAACTCCTTACCTTTCTTCACTTTATAAATTCATATTAGTTTATGATTTTTCATAAAGTATCATTCTTTTCTTATTACATAAAATTCTAAAATTCTTAATACTTCAAAAATATATTTTCCATTACTTAAAATAAAAAAAGAAAACATAGTCTTATCCTTTCATACAAAATATCTTTAACTTTAGAATTGATCTTCGTTATTAAAAACTTTTACCTATATTTAAAAACATAAATATATTCGTTTAAAGTTAAACCCTAATATCCAAGGTCATGTTAAATTAATTTTAAAAATATAGTTAATTATGGATAAATAAAATTTAGTACTTCTTTTTAAATGAAATTTTTCCCCNAATATCTTTAACTTTAGAATTGATCTTCGTTATTAAAAACTTTTACCTATATTTAAAAACATAAATATATTCGTTTAAAGTTAAACCCTAATATCCAAGGTCATGTTAAATTAATTTTAAAAATATAGTTAATTATGGATAAATAAAATTTAGTACTTCTTTTTAAATGAAAGTTTTCCCCCAAACTTGAATTTTTAAATATTTTACACTTAATTCCATAAAATGTAGCAGGAAGAAAAAGTAAAAGTTGAATCTACTAACTACTACAAGATCCTATCAAATTCATATACGTGCATAATCAGCATAGAATGACTGCAGGAGAAAGTAAATCAAGCCTAGAACATGCTTGCAATAATATTAAATTAAAAGGAAGTGCATTAACTTTAAAATTTATTTTTCTTCCTACCCCCAAACTTGATTTCAAACATTTATAACATTCAATAAAGAAAAAATAAGTAGGAAGAAAAATAGTTTAGAAATTCTTTCTATCACAAACATTTACAAGTATTCATCCGGACAGAACAATATGCAATAGAAAATAAATCTAAACTAAAACATGCTCGATAAAATGGAAAGGAAGGTCTAACAAATAGAATAGGTATCGACATAGGAATATATACATTTATTTGTTCTCCAGCTCCTTTTATTATTGTTACATAAACACAAACACACATGATAAATGAGGTCAATTTTTCCTTTATTTCATTTCATCTCACTAACTTAATTCCAATTTCTAATGGAATCACTACACAGATATGTTGGGTACTTATAAATGATTTTATAGATTTTAATCCCAAATATAAGATTATCCCCAATATATTGGCTCTCGAGAACCAACGCCAGACATCACCATATTCCTTAATTAAGCACCTATAATAGTTATAAGGATAGTGTAAATTCATCAACATGTTACTCATCAAATAGGTTAGCTACTCCTATCAAATGAAAATAAAGTCACAGAAAAGAATTAATAAAACTGAGATGGAATTATAATTGTTAAAATCAATGATGTATCTTGTAAAACTTAAGTCTAAGTGAGACTCAAGTCGTAGTGGACTCGTCAATCCAACTACTACAAGAGAATATATAAGTTTATCATTAAAAAGAATTTAAGGAATCACCTCCCTCATGAAACACAAAATCTAATCAAACCACTAACAATCCAAACNGTGCATTAACTTTAAAATTTATTTTTCTTCCTACCCCCAAACTTGATTTCAAACATTTATAACATTCAATAAGGAAAATATAAGTAGGAAGAAAAATAGTTTAGAAATTCTTTCTATCACAAACATTTACAAGTATTCAACCGGACAGAACAATATGCAATAGAAAAAAAATCTAAACTAAAACATGCTCGATAAAATGGAAAGGAAGGTCTAACAAACAGAATAGGTATCGACATAGGAATATATACATTTATTTGTTCTCCAGTTCCTTTTATTATTGTTACATAAACACAAACACACATGATAAATGAGGTCAATTTTTCCTTTATTTCATTTCATCTCACTAACTTAATTCCAATTTCTAATGGAATCACTACACAGATATGTTGGGTACTTATAAATGATTTTATAGATTTTAATCCCAAATATAAGATTATTTCTAATATATTGCTCTCGAGAACCAACGTCAGGCATCACCATATTCCTTAATTAAGCACCTATAATAGTTATAAGGATAATGTAAATTCATCAACATGTTACTCATCAAATAGGTTAGCTACTCCTATCAAATGAAAATAAAGTCACAGAAAAGAATTAATAAAACTGAGATGGAATTATAATTGTTAAAATCAATGATGTATCTTGTAAAACTTAAGTCTAAGTGAGACTCAAGTCGTAGTGGACTCGTCAATCCAACTACTACAAGAGAATATATAAGTTTATCATTAAAAAGAAGTTAAGGAATCACCTCCCTCATGAAACACAAAAATCTAATCAAACCACTAACAATCCAAAAATCTACCAATCATAATTCAAACTAATCAATCCACATTAAAACAAACACAATACAACACTAATAATCACAACTCTCTAGCAAACTAAATCAAACCACATTGATAACTATGGGTTGCCTCCCATAAAGCGCTTTGTTTAACATCGCCAACCCGACAAATGATTCCACCAGGATCAAAATTCCATTTAAGTAATCCTTGATCAATCACCCAATCTTTTTTAGATCTAGGGATTCCTACAAATTCCTCGAATTTAAAATTTTCTTTTGGCTCTTCCTTTTCAGATTAATTCATATCCTTGTCCCTCATATTTCTTTCTATATCCAATATTTTTCTAATGATTTTCACAATTTTCATATGAATATCATCCTTAAAATTTATAAGAAATGGATCTTTATAAGATACTTCATGATTTCCCAAATTTTGGATCAGATTCTCTCAAGATAATTCCAATTCTGGATCAAATTTTTCTAGGTTACTTTTTTTTTAGGGTTTNATGATTTCCCAAATTTTGGATCAGATTCTCTCAAGATAATTCCAATTCTGGATCAAATTTTTCTAGGTTACTCTTTTTTTAGGGTTTTCTTTCAATTCTTCCCCTTGGTACTGAGTAAAAGGTAGATGTGGTCTTTCTATATTTATCTTAGTTGAGGAAATAGGTTTTTCTAATTCCTTAGAATTTTTTTCCATTGTTCTTTCAATTTCCTTATCCTCATTTCTCAACTCAAAGTTCTTTTGAATCATATCCTCGAATTCTCTTCTAAATATTAGTTCGATAATTTTAAATTGCTCATCATTCATCTCTTTAGTGTTTATCTCAGGGGCACTAAAATCTCTAGGGGTTAACTATTAATTGCATTAATAATCTGCCCTAGTTAGTTTTCTATATTCTTTTTGCGACCTCTNTTCTATATTTATCTTAGTTGAGGAAATAGGTTTTTCTAATTCCTTAGAATTTTTTTCCATTGTTCTTTCAATCTCCTTATCCTCATTTCTCAACTCAAAGTTCTTTTGAATCATATCCTTGAATTCTCTTCTAAATATTAGTTCGATAATTTTAAATTGCTCATCATTCATCTTTTTAGTGTTTATCTCAGAGGCACTAAAATCTCTAGGGGTTAACTATTAATTGCATTAATAATCTGCCCAAGTAAGTTTTCTATATTCTTTTTGCGACCTCCTGATTTTCTAGCTCACTCTTGATTTGAATCACAACCTCTTCTAACATTATTTCCTTCTCCTCATCCTATGGGTTGAAGTTAAATGTAGGAGGATTATTAATTGACTTAATAATCTGCCCTAGTTGGTTTTCCATATTCCTCATTGTGGTCCCTTGACACTCCAACTCACTATCCTTTTGAATAACAACCTCTTCTAATAAATCCTTCTCATCATTTCGGAGGTTGAAGTCAAAATTATGAAGAAAATAAAGTTCATCGTTATAATAGACATGATTACTCCAACTACATGCTTGATTAAATTGATTATCTTCNTAGCAGAATGATCAGTATGCACTATACATTTAGTTCCAATTAAGTAAAGTCTAAATTTATCAAAGGAATAGACAATAGCTAATAACTCTTTTTCAGTAGTAGTGTAGTTAATTTGAGTATCATTTAGTGTTTTACTCNTAGCAGAATGATCAGTATGCACTATACATTTAGTTCCAATTAAGTAAAGTCTAAATTTATCAAAGGAATAGATAATAGCTAATAACTCTTTTTCAATAGTAGTGTAGTTAATTTGAGTATCATTTAGTGTTTTACTAGCATAATATATTACTTTAAAAACTTTGTTGTGCCTTTGTCCTAAAATAACTCAAATAGCATAATCACTAGCATCGCACATTATTTCAAATGGTTTCTTCCAATTAAGTGGGATTATTATAGGTGCAGTGATTAATTTTTCTTTCAATAATTCAAATGCTTTTATGCATTCCTCATTAAATTCAAATTTCGTATCTTTTTCTAAAAGTCGGAATAATGGCTTAGTTATTTTTGAAAAATTGTTTATATAACACATGTAGAAACCAACATATCCTAGAGAACATCTTACCCCTCTGACTGTAGTCAGTGGTGGTAATTTTTTAATAACTTGAATTTTTGCAGGATCTACTTCCATGCAATTTTCAGAAATTTTATACCCAAGTACAATTCCTCCTGCAACCGTAAATTAACATTTTCGAATTTAGTACTACNTCCTCATTAAATTCAAATTTCGTATCTTTTTCTAAAAGTTGGCATAATGGCTTAGTTATTTTTGAAAAATTATTTATATAACGCATGTAGACACCAACATATCCTAGAGAACTTCTTACCCCTCTGACCGTAGTCAGTGGTGGTAATTTTTTAATAACTTGAATTTTTGCAGGATCTACTTCCATGCAATTTTCAGAAATTTTATACCCAAGTACAATTCCTCCTACAACCGTAAATTAACATTTTCCTAATTTAGTACTAGGTTGATTTTTTCACATAATTCCATAACCTTTTCTAAATTATTTAAGCATTATTCAAATGAAGTCCCGAATACAGAGAAATCATCCATAAATACTTTCATTCCATGCTCAATCAAATTACTAAATATTGACATCATATATCTTTGAAATGTTGCAGGTGCATTGCATAGTTCAAAAAGCATTCTACGAAAAGCAAATGTTTCATAAGGGCTTGTAAATTTTGTCAAGTCTTGATCCTTAGGAGCAATTGGAATTTAATGATAACCAGTATATCCATCTAAAAAATANGACATCATATATCTTTGAAATGTTGCAGGTGCATTGCATAGTTCAAAAAGCATTCTACGAAAAGCAAATGTTCCATAAGGGCTTGTAAATTTTGTCTAGTCTTGATCCTTAGGAGCAATTGGAATTTAATGATAACCAGTATATCCATCTAAAAAATAATAATATTTATTTCCAGCCAATCTATCCAACATTTGATCCAAAAAGGGTAAAGGAAAGTGATCATTTCTGGTGGCCAAGTTTAATTTTCTATAGTCTATACAAATTCACCAATTAGNCTAAAAAATAATAATATTTATTTCCAGCCAATCTATCCAACATTTGATCCAAAAAGGGTAAAGGAAAGTGATATTTCCTGGTGGCCAAGTTTAATTTTCTATAGTCTATACAAATTCACCAATCATTAACTTATCTTATTGGAATTAATTTATTTTTCTCATTTACTTCAACGATCACTCCTCCTTTCTTTGGAACATAGTGAATTGGGCTCACCCAAACACTGTATGAAATAGGATATATAATTCCAACATCTAACCATTTTAAAATTTCTTTTTTAAAAACTTATTTCATTATTGTGTTTAATCTCTTCTGAGGATCATCTTTAGGTTCATATTGTTCATCTAATAAAATAATGTGCTNTTCTTTGGAACATAGTGAATTGGGCTCACCCAAACACTGTATGAAATAGGATATATAATTCCAACATCTAACTATTTTAAAATTTCTTTTTTGAAAACTTATTTCATTATTGGGTTTAATCTCTTCTGAGGATCATCTTTAGGTTCATATTGTTCATCTAATAAAATAATGTGCATACAAATTGAAGGACTAATTCCTTTAATATCTGCTAAAGTCCATCCAAAAGCCTTTTTATATATTTTTTTAAATTTATATTAATTTTTGTTCTTGAATTTTAGTTAACTCAGAAGATACAATTACAGACAATGTAGATGAATCTCCTAAAAAAATATATTTTAAATGAGCAGGTAATACTTTCAGTTCAAGTTCAAGTGGTTTAAANTAAATTTATATTAATTTTTGTTCTTGAATTTTAGTTAACTCAGAAGATACAATTACAGACAATGTAGATGAAACTCCTAAAAAAATATATTTTAAATGAGCAGCTAATACTTTCAGTTCAAGTTCAGGTGGTTTAATACTTGAATGAATAAGATTTTTATTATCATTTTCCAACAAATCTAAAGTTTCAAATTTGTTCGGAATATAATCTAAATTTTCTTATTTCATTTCATCCTCATTTTCACTAAATTCTTCTTGCTTTAATTTTTCTTCGAACTCTTTCTTAAATTGCTCATTACTTAGGTAATCAGTAACTTTCATCCTAAAACATTCATTATCTTTTTCTATTGCAGGATATTTCATAGCTTTTGCAATATTAAAATTTACTTCTTGATCATTAACTCTCATTATAAATTCTCCTTTTTGCACATTTATCACAGCTCTCCCTATTGCAAGAAATGGTATCCCCAAAATAATAGGAATCTCTTTATCTTTNTTAAAATTTACTTCTTGATCATTAACTCTCATTATAAATTCTCCTTTTTGCACATTTATCACAGCTCTCCCTGTTGCAAGAAATGGTATCGCCAAAATAATAGGAATCTCTTTATCTTTCTCCATATCTAATATTATAAAGTCTACAGGGAAAATAAATTTATCCACTTTTACTAATACATCTCCATTAACACCTTTAAGATAAGTGACTGATCGATCAGCTAACTGAAGAGTTACAGTAGTAGGGGAAATCTCTCCTAAATCTAAATGTTTAAAAATTGATAGAGACATAGGATTGATACTTGCACCTAAATCACATAAGGCTTTTCCATAAAATTTTTCACCAATTACACAAAGTATAGTAAAACTACCAGGATCTTTTAACTTTTTAGAAAGTTTTTTTTTGGATAATAGCGCTACGCTCTTCACTAAGTGCAACAGTCTCATGATTTGCAAACTTCCTTTTCTTGTTTAGTATATCTTTCATAAATTTTACATAACTTGACATTTGTTCCAAAGTCTCAATTAAATGAATGTTTATCGTTAACTTTTTAAAAATTTCCAAAAATTTTGTAACTTTTTTTGTCTTTATTCTTCTGTTTTAGTCGTTGAGGAAACATAGGTAATGGTTTTTCTTGGGGAACTTGTGTTTGCTCATTTTCATTATAGTCACTTTCCATCTCTTCCTTGTCCTCATCAACTTTAGTTTCTCTTTGGATTCTTGTTTCAACTTCTTTTCCACTACGTAATTGAATTTCTTTAATTTGTTCCTTATTTTAATCTTTGGGATTAACTTTCACGNGGGAAAATAAATTTATCCACTTTTACTAATACATCTCCATTAACACCTTTAAGATAAGTGACTGATCGATTAGCTAACTGAAGAGTTACAGTAGTAGGGGAAATCTCTCCTAAATCTAAACGTTTAAAAATTGATAGAGACATAGGATTGATACTTGCACCTAAATCACATAAGGCTTTTCCATAAAATTTTTCACCAATTACACAAAGTATAGTAAAACTACCAGGATCTTTTAACTTTTCAGAAAGTTTTTTTTTGGATAATAGCGCTACGCTCTTCACTAAGTGCAACAATCTCATGATCTGCAAACTTCCTTTTCTTGTTTAGTATATCTTTCATAAATTTTACATAACTTAACATTTGTTCCAAAGTCTCAATTAAATGAATGTTTATCGTTAACTTTTTAAAAATTTCCAAAAATTTTGTAACTTTTTTGTCTTTATTCTTCTGTTTTAGTCGTTGAGGAAACAGAGGTAATGATTTTTCTTGGGGAACTTGTGTTTGTTCATTTTCATTATAGTCACTTTCCATCTCTTCCTTGTCCTCATCAACTTTAATTTCTCTTTGGATTCTTGTTTCAACTTTTTTTCCACTACGTAATTGAATTGCTTTAATTTGTTCCTTATTTAATCTTTGGGATTAACTTTCACGGTACTCGGAAGATTTTCTGAAGGTCTGTTACTAAGTGCAGTAGCTATATGTCCTAATTGATTTTCAATATATCTAATAACAGCCCTTGATTTTGTATTTGATTTCCCATATTCATCATTACCTCTTCCATCGTTAACTTTTTTTCCTTAACTTGTGGGTTAGGGTTAGAGTTAAATCTAAGAGGATAATAAGGTCAATAATTAGGATTTCCTCTATTATTTAAATTTTCAGAGGGGTTCATTGAATTGTTATAATTATTTCAACTAAAATTAGGGTGATTTTTCCATCCAGGATTATAATAGTTAGAATAAGAATTGTTATTTTGATTATTAATTACATTTAAAATTTCATAAGATGATTGAGTATCAATTATTTGTCATAGTGAATTTTCCTCTAATACTGGTGGTATTTGAGAATAATTCACTCAAAGTTGATCAATCTTTTTTGATATAGCAGTAATTTGACATGCTAAATTAGACATTGCATCAGATTCATGAATAATAGCTACTCTCTAAGGATTTACCCATTCAGAGGGCCATTGAAAATTATGAGTAGTCATTTCTTCTATTAAAGAGTATGCTTCATCAAAAGGTTTTGAAATTAAAGATCCACCTGCATCAGCATCTATAATAGATCTAAGTGATCCTACTAGTCCATTGTAAAAATTTTGAATTATTAACCAATCTGGTAGAGCATGCCGAGGACATTTTTTTAAATCTTTTTGAGGCCTCATATATTGATTCCTCTTTAAACTAACAAAAAGATGTAATATCATTTTTAAGCTTAGCAGTTTTCGAGGGTGGAAAATGTTTAGCCAAGAATTTTTGTGATAGTTCTCCCCAAGTTTTAATAGACCCAGGTGCTAATGAGTTAAACCAAGCTTTGGCTTTATCCCTTAATGAAAAAGGAAAAAAAGCCTAAGCCTAACAACATCATTAGACACTCCGTCATATTTAAAAGTAGTAAAAATCTAAAGAAAACTAGCAAGATGTAAGTTAGGATCTTCAGTATGTGTTCCTCCAAACTGATTATTTTGTATCATTTGGATAATAGTAGGTTTAAGCTCAAATTAATTAGCAGTAACATCAGGATTTTGAATAATAAAGTGAAGTTCATATATTTTTGGATTAGCATAATCTTTTAAAAATCTTTGTCGATTTTCATTTAATTGATTATTTAAGTTATTTACCATTTTATTCAAAATTTTAATTTCTTTTCGTTGTTTTCGAATTTTTCTAATAGTAAGTTCTAATTCTGAATCATAAAGTACAAGACCTTCAGTNTAGTCCATTGTAAAAATTTTGAATTATTAACCAATCTGGTAGAGCATGCCGAGGACATTTTTTTAAATCTTTCTAAGGCTTCATATATTGATTCTTCTTTAAACTAACAAAAAGATGTAATATCATTTTTAAACTTCGCAGTTTTCGAGGGTGGGAAATGTTTAGCCAAGAATTTTTGTGATAGTTCTCCCCAAGTTTTAATAGACCCAGGTGCTAATGAGTTAAACCAAGCTTTGGCTTTATCCCTTAATGAAAAAGGAAAAAAAGCCTAAGCCTAACAACATCATTAGACACTCCGTCATATTTAAAAGTAGTAAAAATCTCAAGAAAACTGGCAAGATGTAAGTTAGGATCTTCAGTATGTGTTCCTCCAAACTGATTATTTTGTATCATTTGGATAATAACAGGTTTAAGCTCAAATTAATTAGCAGTACAATCAGGATTTTGAATAGTAAAGTGAAGTTCATATATTTTTGGATTAGCATAATCTTTTAAAGATCTTTGTCGATTTTCATTTAATTGATTATTTAAGTTATTTACCATTTTGTTCAAAATTTTAATTTCTTTTTGTTGTTTTCGAATTTTTCTAATAGTACGTTCTAATTCTGAATCATAAAGTACAAGACATTCAGATCTAATATTTCGCATAAACAAATATAATAAGCAAAGAAAATTTCTTTAAAATACTCTTAAATATAAAGATATATAAAAGATATATATATATATATATATATATATATATATATATATATTGAATTTTTTATTTTATAATTTTTTCGATCTTTTGTATTTTATATATTTTTGCCTCTAAATTTCCTTATTTTCCAAATCTATTTAATTTACCGTTACCTTCCCTGGCAACGACGCCAAAAACTTGCTCCCGATTGAAAATAGTTGTGTAAAATTTATAAAGTTGGTTCCGCTTTACAACGGTGCCAAAAACTTGATGTGGTATTTTAATAATAATAATGTTAAGCTCTTAACATTGAGATTCTACGCAAGTATATATATCATTATCAAGTAATATATGACTTTCTGTTTCAGTTCCAAATATCGATCCCACGGGGAATGTTTAAATTTGAAATGATAAATTAACTTGAAAATTCACAGAAATCAAACGAAACTACTGTCACTAATTTTGAATGTTTAAAATACTATCAATGCTAAATTATTTACTACTAACAAAATTTAAAAGCGGGGTTTAAAACTAATAACTACTAGTGATGAAGTTTTCTAATATGAAAAAGCATCTTTCCCACTACAATGAGTTTTCGGTGAAATGAGATGAGATAAATGGTTTAAATTTATATTATACCAAATAGGAGCAATTTTAATTCTCTACCCTGATTCAATGTTATAGAAAATCATTGGCTAATCTTAGGTTTAGTCCATAAATTCGTGGCTAGGCTAGGAGGATACTGGCTCCCACTCCAGAACTCCAACTTCCCTTCCCCTGAAAATTAACTCTCGCTTTAATTTTTAAACACTAAGATCAAATTAGGGATTTATAGTCTGTCTCCCTAGAAATCTCCAATTCTACACCCAATAAAATATATTTTCTTATTTATTTTTATTTAATTCCATGAACGAAATACTCCTTCATGAACTTAAATATGATTCTCACTCTATTGTAGAACTCATACTCCATTTCTCAGATCATATGTTTCACAACATATTTTAACAATTCAGTTGGCCAAATCAAAAAGTAAATTAAGAGCAGAGTTGAAAAACCATCACAATTTTTTTTAAATTTTAACATTAGCACATCCACATTATCTTTTCATTTCACCATATCTCAAAGTAGGTGGAAAGATAAAGGAAACTACTCAGATATTATGAAAAAGATACAAAAAAAACATAAATTTCATATATGAAAGAAGCTTCATATAACGATAATAAACAAACAACACTTATTTGAAACTATTTCTCAAAGCAAATCCTTTGTAGCCTCTCTTAGGAAATGTAGGAAGAAGAAATCTCTCACTTCTCTTCCT
>JXCR01045571.1:45635-65695 GCA_002079205.1 Phalaenopsis hybrid cultivar | reverse complement strand
TAATTATAATGGGTCTCAAGTAATTTTAAACAATACATGGGACTTCTAAAAATAATTATAACGAGACTACGCAAACTATTTTGCAAACCTCCAAAATGTTTGTGGACTTTCGCAAACGTCAAAATGTAAGAAATCAGTTTGTAAGAGTTCGAGATTAAACTAAGACGAATAGTCATTCAATTTTTAAACAATGGTTGTTGGAATAAATATAAAAGAACTTGATTTATTATTTCTAATTAATTGGTTGAAATCTTAGTCACTTTATATAAATATTCATATAATGGACTAAGCTATTTTTGTGAATGCTACATGCCCCTAAGTGTCCCATCTCTATTCTCCTCAAATCAGCCACCAAGATATTTTCTCTCAAAAAACCATATGTAAATTTGATATTTAAAGGAAGAGAAGCTTCCTTGTTTGATTATCCTGCAATCTCTCAATTTTTTGCTGACATCTTGATATGTATAAAGCCATTTTCTCTCTTGTATTCTTTTTATCATTTATACCGTATTTTTTTCGTGTTTTGGTGGAGAACACAACAAAAAATACCCTTGGTGAGAAGGATATGAGGAGGTTGTCTCAGCGGAATGAAAGTTGTCCCAAAGTGAAGAGTGATGTAAGATTTTGTCTAACTTGTGAAAGTATTCAAAAAATTATTTTAATGCGGGGTGTGCAGAAAACCATAGATATGATGAATACCTAAGCATGGATGTACGGCCAAACCATGAAAAAAACAATAGTTGTTTGTATGGCAGTTTGGTTTCTACATTTTGCTTGTCATTGCAATTTAATCATTGATATACTCTTCGATTGTAATTTTGATTTTCTTATTATTCAAGTTGCATTTAAGAAGTACTTATAATTTAGAAAAAGTGAAAATCCATGTAAACAAACATCAACTTGGTATTTATACATGAACATATTTTTCAACTATCTAATGGAAGACTAAGCTCAAGCCTCATGTTAATATGTATCTTAACAAAAATGTTATGATTGCAAATATTCCATTAGCTTCCATAAATGTTCTTAGTTTCATTAGTAGTCTAAAATTTATTGACACCTGTAATTCCAATATTGGGAAAAAAAAGAAAAATAATTACAACATGCATATAAGCTCAAAAATATATTTTACTGAATTTTTTTCTAAAGAATGATGGTGTTGATAGATTTGGCAGTTATCTATTGCTAACAAATTAATGGAAGATAATTGAACTGAAGTCTCTAACCAATAACCTGAACAAACTTAAAGCCTCAATTTATTTATTCCCTTCCAAAATGTTCCTCTTTATAATATTTCATTCCATCCATTATCTTGATAATAGAACCTTCTTCAAATGCTAGTTAATGAGCTGCATCTAAGTCTCTCTGCCAAGATTTTGATCAATACTTCAAGTGCAGCCTCGTCTCGATTGCTTCAACGTAAAATCAGAAAGAATTGTTTGGGGCAGCGGTGCAATACCGCTCCGCGTTTTTCGATTGTTTGGTGTGGCGGTGCCACCGCGTCTTGCTGTATTTTAACCAAAACGTGGGTCATCTTGACGACCCCGCAGCCCAGCATCCCCGTTTGGCTTTTTACAGCCCTCTATTATCTTTCTCTAACTCGAATCATTCGGCTTTAGCCCGTCACCGACCTGGAAGCTACGATCTTATCCTCCTCTTCACTGACGTTGCTCACATATCTAGTTCCTCTTCCTCCTCTTCTCCTGCATTTCTCATGTTGCCTGGTTCCTCTTTCTCGTCTTCCTCCTTTGCTCCCCATCGGNAATCATTCGGCTTTAGCCCGTCACCGACCTGGAAGCTACGATCTTATCCTCCTCTTCACTGACGTTGCTCACGTATCTAGTTCCTCTTCCTCCTCTTCTCCTGCATTTCTCATGTTGCTTGGTTCCTCTTTCTCAGCTTCCTCCTTTGCTCCCCATCGATAAGCATTTTTTCTTTTCTAACAAGTGTGAATGCTTGTTCATTGGATTTGTGATGTTAGATGTGAATGTTGTTCGGTGGTATGGATGTGTGGTATGTGGTTGTGTGGCTCAAATTTGCTAGCTCCAATTTGGTGTTGATATGGCTGTGTGGCTCGAATTTATTGTATGGCTTGATTTTTTTGTGGATGAGGTTGTGTGGGTGTGACAGTGTACTCAAATTTCTTGTATGTCTAGAATTTATTGGTTAAAGACAACCAAGAACTCATTTTTTTTATAAGTTCTATCGTTTTTTTATAGTAACTGATGGACTAATGGGTTGTCTTTTTAATCATTCGGGAAAGATGAGCTTCAGGATTTTAGGGACCTCCCGACGAGTGCTCTTCCACTGCGGGCTACAATCTTCCCTACTGTCGTCATANGTTTTTTTATAGTAACTGATGGACTAATGGGTTGTCTTTTTAATCATTCGGGAAAGATGAGCTTCAGGATTTCAGGGACCTCCCGACGAGTGCTCTTCCACTGCGGGCTACAATCTTCCCTACTGTCGTCATGCCGAGCACATAGCTACTGGAGGCGATTCTACAAGTGCCCGCAGTAGGCAGACGGTCCGAAGAAGTGTGACTTCTTCCGGTGGGCAGGCATTCCGGTAGATTCTACTGTCGATAGTGATCGGGGATGGATGGAATACCCGGAGGGCGACGTAGCTCGGGACATACGTCGGATGGATTTTAAAATTAATATTATCATTTATTTAAATGTAATTTTCATAGTTTTTTTTTTTTAGTTCACTTGGTACTCACTGTAATGTGATGTATGTATCTTATTTTTTATATTGTTCTGAACTAGTTTTCTATTTCTAAAATATCAAATATAACAGCTCTGTTGCAGACAACATCACTGCACAGGGGCAGAATTGTCATTTATCCAAAAACAGTCAATTGTTTTCAAACCGTTAAAAAAAACAATCAGTCAGTTTTCCCGTAGCAGCTTACCCGCAACATCTTCCTAAGGCAGACTGATAAGTTGATAAGCTGCAACTCCCCAAACATACCCTTTATCTATCTTTTGAACTTGANAGTCAGTTTTCCCGTAGCAGCTTACCCGCAACATCTTCCTAAGGCAGACTGATAAGTTGATAAGCTGCAACTGCCCCAAACATACCCTTTATCTATCTTTTGAACTTGACTATCTATAAAGCACATTTAGGTGACTAAAAAGATCTAAATGTGGAAATGTTAATCACTTGCAAACCAAAGCATAATACAGACAGCTTGCATGTGTATAACAAGGCACAAAAAACATAATCAACAACAAGCAAGGATAAAAATATTTGAACTAATTGCAGTAAGTTCCAACAGCTTGATAATATATTTTTCATGCAATAGCCTGAAGAATCAAATAGAATTCTTTTAGAGCAGTAAGAAACGTTCTCACGGGCACAGAATGAACCAGAGTTTGGATTGTTATGATGAAGTCTTCTCATGGTTTAAGCATCACTAAATAAACAAACAAAGAATAAACCTAGTTCACGCAAAAGAATCTAAGCACAATTTAGTAATTAGCAAAAGAAAACCTATTTTCACCGCACTCATCTCAATCTAGTTCAACATCACATGCAGCATCGCTTACTTAACCACATAACGATTAGGTCAGCACAAAAACAAATCGAGAGATGGGGTGGGCTAACAGAGCAAACCTATAAGACGCAGCAGTCATTCTCGGCGGTATCTGTCAATCAAAGTGTCAGAGATAAGAATATCATTTGGAATGGAAGGCATTGCTCGATTGCAAGAGATAATATGACTAAGATCGAGGTCACGGCGCTAGAAATTAGAGTAATACCACATAGACGTAGCACTCTTTGACGTGGAAGAGGATAAGTTCCACGGCCTCGAGTTCCTCCGCATCATCCTCGCCTTTCGCTCCTTCCTTCGAGCTGCCGTCCGAATTGCGTTCGAGTTGTATGTGATTGTGCTCTTCTTCATCCATGAGCAACCCTTCCTGTCAAACTTGGAGATTTCTGATGCTTCCACAGTAAACGTTTCCTCTATTTCATAATTGAGCTGCGGCGATGTGAAGACGTCTGACCTTTCCTTCCGTTTTACATTTGTTCGCAGATTCACGATACATTGCACACAATGACAAAATCTGTATATATATTTCAGAACTCTTTAGGAAATTTTATTAATAATAATAATATACCTAAATAAGAACCTAAAAGAGAAAACATATGGATCTTCTCCCGAAAATATAACTCACACAAAAAATAAACAAACAGAGAAAAAAAGAATTACAAAGTAAAAGCATAAGCTCTAACAAAGGGAATGTCCAAAACATCCAACTAGGAAAATTATTACTCATAAAAACTACTGAGAAGAAAGCTAACTAGTCAGCTGGTCAGATTCCCTCCCTTGGAATAAAAGATCAATTAATAGAAAGAACCAAAGAAAACTGAATTACATTCTTAAGATGGTGGTTAATATTCCAATGCATTGAAGTCAGAGAAGAAAAAGCTTTCCATAAAGACAGAATCTAATTTCACCACGAATCTTGCCTAATTAAAAGAGAGAGCAATTTTTAAAGCATGAGTAAATTGCATCAGCTTCAACCTGTATAGGTGAAACAACAAGAGTAGGAGCAGAAAACACCAAAATCATTTTACATTTGTGATTCCTAAAAATACCTTCAATAGCTGCTTCATTCAAATTAAAAATCGCGTCAACATTAACCTTAAGCCAATCAACAATTGGCTTCTTCCAGAAGAACAACTTAAGAGCACGAAAAGGAGTATTGACATCATGGTAAGTATCAGAAATGCTTTGCGGCAGAGATCCCAAAACATTAATCTTTACTTTAGCAAACTTAATCATTTTAAGAATGTGAGCAATGATGTGGCAATAAATTTTATCAAAAGATTCTCTCAAATCATTATCCTTGTTATTTGATGTATATAAAAGAATGCTTAAATTCTTTTATGTTTTATACATTTTTATAGATGAAATTACAATTTAAAGAAAGGTATTTTTGTATTTTTCGTGCAAGTACAAGCAGGTGTTGGAAATGGAGCAATGTGGAGAGCACTTGGAGTAAATGATCAAAATGTAGGACTGTCACCTCAGCGCCAGACCCATGGGCTTCTAGACGCCAGTCCCTTACCTGCAAACTGAGAAGAGGGCGCTTGGGAGCCACCCAATTGGCGCCANATTTAAAGAAAGGTATTTTTGTATTTTTCGTGCAAGTACAAGCAGGTGTTGGAAATGGAGCAATGTGGAGAGGACTTGGAGTAAATGATCAACATGTAGGACTGCCACCTCGGCGCTAGACCCATGGGCTCCTAGACGCCAGTCCCTTACCTGCAAACTGAGAAGAGGGCGCTTGGCAGCCACCCAATTGGCGCCAAGGCACCGAGACACTAGCGCCTAGGCCCCACTCCCTTGGGTGCTAAGGCGCCCAAGCAAACTTCAGTGAACTGAGAGTCTAGTGCCTAGGCACCAACAACTGCGAGAGGCAGTTTTGAGCAATTTGGAACCCTATCGTGGGGAGTTATTAGGAGTCTTAAAGTGGGCTACTATGATGGAAAAAAGGAGTCTATATTATAAGAAGGGAAGGGAGGTTTCAGGGGTTGTTGAAGGGTGCATAAAGTATTGATGCTGGTAGGTTTAGAATTGGTGAATTCAGGGAGATTTATGTGAGTTGTAGTTTGTTGTAGAATCTCCTCCTTCTTCTTCTTCTAGGACAGAGTATAGGTAGATACTTCAAGAGCAATAGCAAGGAGCCAAGAGGAGCATTGGTGGTGCATATTCAGGTCATTGTAAAGGAGAAGAAGATAAGTTTAATTGTGTTTTTTATTGTATTGTTATTGTAAACATTTGGATAGTAGAATTCTCTTGTTTCAATGATTTGGTTTGTTGTTTCTTTCATGCTTTCTGAGCAGTACTCTTTACCTTACCTTGTGATGATTAAGTAGGACGTGTAGGAGTGAAAAACTGTTTTCAAAATTATTTTTAATTACTTAATGTAATGATTAACCATAAATTATTCTTTTACTTTTCATTATGGTCAAATGAAATGTTAAAATGTGTTGTGAACCATAATGACTTAGGACAACTGTGGTGAAATCAATAAGGTTAGTCACATCGAATTGTGGAGTGTAAGTGGATATGTTTCATACGAAATGTAATTGTTAAGAAAATAATATTTTTTTTGGTTCAAAATGGGATTTAAGGAAAATCAATATTTTTTATGCACTCAGAAGAGGGTAAAGAAGACNGATTTGGTTTGTTGTTTCTTTCATGCTTTCTGAGCAGTACTCTTTACCTTACCTTGTGATGATTAAGTAGGATGTGTAGGAGTGAAAAACTGTTTTCAAATTATTTTTAATTACTTAATGTAATGATTAACCATAAAATATTCTTTTACTTTTCATTATGGTCAAATGAAATGTTAAAATGTGTTGTGAACCATAATGACTTAGGACAACTGTGGTGAAATCAATAAGGTTAGTCACATCGAATTGTGGAGTGTAGGTGGATATGTTTCATAGGAAATGTAATTGTTAAGAAAATAATATTTTTTTGGTTCAAAATGGGATTTAAGGAAAATCAATATTCTTTATGCACTCAGAAGAGGGTAAAAAAGAGAGTCGTTTCTATTTGATACTAGTCAAACTTATAATTTACACTTTGTATTACTGACATGCCTAAAAATGTATTATTTTTATATGCATTTAATACTTATTTTTTAGTGATATTACACTTTAAAGAAAGATTTATTATTATTATTTTATTACAGGTACAATAGGTTATTGATACACCAAAATAAGAAGAGAGTCGTTTCTTTTTGATACTAGTCAAACTTATAATTAACACTTTGTATTACTGACATGCCTAAAAATGTACTATTTTTATATGCATTTAATGCTTATTTTTAGTGATATTACACTTTAAAGGAAGATTTATTATTATTATTTTATTACAGGTACAATAGGTTATTGATACACCAAAATAAGAAGAGAGTCGTTTTTATTTGATACTAGTCAAACTTATAATTAACACTTTGTATTACTGACATGCCTAAAAATGTACTATTTTTATATGCATTTAATGCTTATTTTTTAGTGATATTACACTTTAAAGAAAGATTTATTATTATTATTTTATTACAGGTACAATAGGTTATTGATACACCCAAATAATGTGTTAATTTAAGTATATATTTTATGTTTATTTTTTGTGATATTACACTTTAAAAAAGGGTATTTTCATATTTTTTGTTGCAGGTATATCTTTTTTAGGCATTTGGAGCAAAAGTAGCAAAAAGGAGGAAATTTGGAGCTAAAATAACAAATTTTGTGATTTTGGCGCCTGAGGTGCCAGATTGGCGCCTAAAGCATCACTTTACAGAGAGTTGGCACCTGAAGTAACATTATAAACAGAGGCAATACCTGAAGCGCTAGAATCGGTGACTGAAGCGCTAGTGCCAAAAACAGCGCAAACTAAAGTAACTTGGCGCCTGAAGCTCTAGAGATGACACCCAATGAATTAAGGCAGTTCGGGATGAATTTTNCTGACATGCCTAAAAATGTACTATTTTTATATGCATTTAATGCTTATTTTTTAGTGATATTACACTTTAAAGGAATATTTATTATTATTATTTTATTACAGGTACAATAGGTTATTGATACACAAAAATAATGTGTTAATTTAAGTATACATTTTATGTTTATTTTTGGTGATATTACACTTTAAAAAAGGGTATTTTCATATTTTTGTTGCAGGTATATCAATTTTAGGCATTTGGAGCAAAAGTAGCAAAAAGGAGGAAATTTGGAGCTAAAATGACAAATTTTGTGATTTTGGCGCCTAAAGCATCACTTTACAGAGAGTTGGCACCTGAAGTGACATTATAAACAGAGGCAATACTTGAAGCGCTAGAATCGGTGACTGAAGCGCTAGTGCCAAAAACAGCACAAACTAAAGTAACTTGGCGCCTGAAGCGCTAGAGACGATACCCAATGAATTAAGGCAGTTTGGGATGAATTTTGGGCAGATTTTGAAGGCTCCAACTGTTTTAAATGCCCCATAGAGTGATTCAATGCACCTAGACACTTTGGAAGGTTCTATAATGAAGGGATATGTCTCTTGAATCAATGAATATGTTTTTCGGAATTCAAAAGGTTTGACTTTTGGAGAAAATTTTGAAGGGAATTTTGAATCCTTTTGGAGGAAGGCGGCTACTAATTAAAAGGAGAGGAGTCTAGGGCATGAGTGTGGCATGAGAAAGAAGAGGGTGGCATATAGAGAAGTTTGGTGGAGAGAGAGAGAGTCAAGGACTTGGAGATTTTCTTTAAGGGTTGTAAGAGGAGAGGAAAAGTGAGAGATTTCTTCTTCATTACATTTCCAATAGAGAATTGAGAGTGCTTGTAAAGAGGGAAAGTGATTAAAGAGAAATTCTAGAGATTTGTTTGGGAATGATTGTTGATAAGTTGTGTCTTTTATTTCTTTATTTTGTAAACTTATTTTTATATGTGAAATCCGTGTTTTGTTGTTTCCTTCTCATGAATTCGGAGTAATCTTCTTTATCCTTCTCCCTACTCTGAGATATGGTTTTGTGAAGAATTGATTTTGTTTTACACGATTTTAAATGTCAAAAATTTATGATGATTTGAACTCTGATCTTCATTTAATTTTTGATCTGACCAATTGAAATGTTAAAATGTGTTGAGGAACATATCATCCAAAAGGGCTATGATTTCTACAACATGATGAAAGTCACATTCAATTTCATGAGTAAGGATGTTATTGATGCGGGCAGATTTAGTGTGTTAATTTTACAATTATTTTTAATATTATAAAATACACACGGCAANATTTTGAAGGCTCCAACTGTTTTAAATGCCCCATAGAGTGATTCAATGCACCTAGACACTTTGGAAGGTTCTCTAATGAAGGGATATGTCTCTTGAATCAATGAATATGTTTTTTTGGAATTCAAAAGGTTTGACTTTTGGAGAAAATTTTGAAGGGAATTTTGAATCCTTTTTGGAGGAAGGCGGCTACTAATTAAAAGGAGAGGAGTCTGGGGCATGAGTGTGGTGTGAGAAAGAAGAGGATGGCATATAGATAAGTTTGGTGGAGAGAGAGAGAGAGTCAAGGACTTGGAGATTTTCTTTAAGGGTTGTAAGAGGAGAGGAAAAGTGAGAGATTTCTTCTTCATTGCATTTCCAATAGAGAATTGAGAGTGCTTGTAAAGAGGGAAAGTGATTAAAGAGAAATTTTAGGGATTGTTTGGGAATGATTGTGGATAAGTTGTGTCTTTTATTTCTTTATTTTGTAAACTTATTTTTATATGTGAAATCCGTGTTTTGTTGTTTCCTTCTCATGAATTCGGAGTAATCTTCTTTATCCTTCTCCCTACTCTGAGATATGGTTTTGTGAAGAATTGATTTTGTTTTACACGATTTTAAATGTCAAAAATTTATGATGATTTGAACTCTGATCTTCATTTAATTTTTGATCTGACCAATTAAAATGTTAAAATGTGTTGAGGAAAATATCATCTGAAAGGGCTATGATTTCTACAACATGATGAAAGTCACATTCAATATCATGAGTAAGGATGTTATTGATGTGGGCAGATTTAGTGTGTTAATTTTACAATTATTTTTAATATTATAAAATACACACGGCAGATATAATAATAAATATGTAATGTAATTCCAACAAAAGTAAATTTAATAAAAATAGTTTATCTTTAAAACTCTCTTAATTTGTCAAATCTCTGTTTCAAAATAATGCAAGTAAACATATCGCTCAAATAATAAAGGGCTATAATAGACNTAATAAATATGTAATGTAATTCCAACAAAAGTAAATTTAATAAAAATAGTTTATCTTTAAAACTCTCTTAATCTGTCAAATCCCTGTTTAAAAATAATGCAAGTAAACATATCGCTCAAATAATAAAAGGCTATAATGGAGTCTTAGATATCAATCTTACAGGGAAGTTGGAAATGCCTGTAAATAGTTCTTAAGATTATAATTATAGTTTAAACTAAAAAAAAGTAAAGTGCAAAGTTTGAATATTAACTACTAAAGTGAATGCTATTTAAAATGCAGATAAAAGACAAAGTTAACTAAACCAGAAACTAAACTTTCAAAAGTAAAATTAAGAAAACTAAATGAAATTTTTGTTGACGGAAAGTTCAAATTTAAGNAGAAACTAAACTTTCAAAAGTAAAATTACGAAAACTAAATGAAATTTTTGTTGACGGAAAGTTGAAATTTAANCATATACTCATTGTAAAGGGGAAGGATGTTTTCTTAAATTTGAACTCTTCGTCACAGAAAATTTGTTTAGTTTTCATAACTTTACTTTTGAAGTTTAATAGTTAGTTTAGTTAACTTAGCTCTTTTAACTGCATTTAATTTAGCATACACTCAATTACTTTAGATTTAAATTTCATACTTAAGTTCTATAGTTTGAATTGTGTTTTACATTATAGTCATAAGAATTTATTCATAAACAATTCCAACTTCCCTGTGGGATCGATATCTAGGATTTCATTAGAGCCCTTTATTACTGGAGGGATATGTATATTTGTGTTATTATTATGGGTTTGACAGTTTAAAGATTTTAAAAGATAAAATTATTTTTACTAAAGTTATTTTTATTGAGATTGAATTACATATTTATTGTTAGTACTACTGTGTGTGGTTTGTAATATTAAAAAATATTTACAAAAACAACTCAACAAAAACCCTCGCATCAAGTTTTTGACGTTGTTGTTGGGAAAGTAACGGTAAATTATTTTATAATTTAAAACATTTTATTTGAACTAAAAATTTGTTTGTAGTTTAATTTGAATATTTTCATATTTTAGTGTGTTTGCTTATTTTGATTGGTTATTATGTTTGTTTATGTGTTGTTTAAGATCTAAAAATTTAGTACCTTACAAGTCAGAGTTAGAAAGAATATTTAGAAAAATTTCGAAAATAATAAAAAGAAATAGATAATTTTTGCATAATGGCTTGCAACTTAAGTAATTCTGAAAATGAACATCATTAGAAACCTTTAAGAGATTATGCTAAACACTGTTGTAGCTGTCAATTCATTTGAGCTTAAACATATTATTATCCAAATGGTATAAAATAATTAGTTTGGGGGAACACCAACTTAAGATCCTAACTTACACCTTGCTAGTTTTCTAGAATTGTGTGCTACATTTAAATATGATGGAGTGTCGAATGATGTCGTCAGACTTAGACTTTTTTCCTTTTTCACTATGGGATAAAGTTAATATGTGGTTAAAGTCGTTAGCACCTGAATCTATCAGAACATTGGGAGACTTATCACAAAAATTATTATCTAAATATTTCCCACCATAAAAAACTGCTAAGCTTAGAAATAATATTACATCTTTTTTTCAGTTTGAAGGGGAATCAATTTTTGAAGCGTTGGAAAGATTTAAAGATCTCCTTAGGAAGTGTCAACACCATGTGTTGCCAGATTGATTAATAATTCAAACATTTTATAATGGATTGGTTGGATCACTTATATCAAAAATTGATGCTGCTGATGGTGAATCATTAATGTCAAAACCATTTGATGAAGCATATTCCTTAATTGAAGAGATGACTACTAATAATTTTCAATGGCTCTCTAAAAGGGTAAATCCAAAAAGAGTTGCTATTATTCATGATTCCAATGCAATATCTATATTGGCTGCCCAAATAATTATTATATCAAAGAAGATAGATCAATATGGNGCATACACTCAATTACTTTAGATTTAAATTTCATACTTAAGTTTTATAGTTTGAATTGTGTTTTACATTATAGTCATAAAAATTTATTCATAAGCAATTCCAACTTCCCTGTGGGATCGATATCTAGGATTTCATTAGAGCCCTTTATTACTTGAGGGATATGTATATTTGTGTTATTATTATGGGTTTGACAGTTTAAAGATTTTAAAAGATAAAATTATTTTTACTAAAGTTATTTTTATTGAGATTGAATTACATATTTATTGTTAGTACTACTGTGTGTGGTTTGTAATATTAAAAAATATTTACAAAAACAACACAACAAAAACCCTCGCATCAAGTTTTTGACGTTGTTGCTGGGAAAGTAACGGTAAATTATTTTATAATTTAAAACATTTTATTTGAACTAAAAATTTGTTTGTAGTTTAATTTGAATATTTTCATATTTTAGTGTGTTTGCTTATTTTAATTGGTTATTATGTTTGTTTATGTGTTGTTTAAGATCTGAAAATTTAGTACCTTACGAGTCAGAGTTAGAAAGAATAATTAGAAAAATTTTGAAAATAATAAAAAGAAATAGATAATTTTTGCATAATGGCTTGCAACTTAAGTAATTCTAAAAATGAACATCATTAGAAACCTTTAAGAGATTATGCTAAACATTGTTGTAGCTGTCAATTCATTTGAGCTTAAACATACTATTATCCAAATGGTATAAAACAATTAGTTTGGGGGAACACCAACTTAAGATCCTAACTTACACCTTGCTAGTTTTCTAGAATTGTGTGCTACATTTAAACATGATGGAGTGTCGAATGATGTCGTCAGACTTAGACTTTTTTCCTTTTTCACTATGGGATAAAGTTAATATGTGGTTAAAGTCATTAGCACCTGGATCTATCAGAAAATTGGGAGACTTATCACAAAAATTATTATCTAAATATTTCCCACCATCAAAAATTGTTAAGCTTAGAAATAATATTACATCTTTTTTTCAGTTTGAAGGGGAATCAATTTTTGAAGCGTTGGAAAGATTTAAAGATCTCCTTAGGAAGTGTCAACACCATGTGTTGCTAGATTGATTAATAATTCAAACATTTTATAATGCATTGGTTGGATCACTTATATCAATAATTGATGCTGCTGATGGTGGATCATTAATGTCAAAACCATTTGATGAAGCATATTCCTTAATTGAAGAGATGACTACTAATAATTTTCAATGGCTCTCTAAAAGGGTAAATCCAAAAAGAGTTGCTATTATTCATGATTCCATTGCAATATCTATATTGGCTGCCCAAATAGTTATTATATCAAAGAAGATAGATCAATATGAGATGAAGTATTCTCAGACACCACATGTGCTTGAGGAAAACTCATTGGGACAAATGATAGAATCTCAATCTTCTTATGAGACTTTAAATGCAATAAATAATTGTTCTAACAATCCGTATGCCATTTATTATAATCATGGTTGGAAAAATCATCTAAATTTCAGTTTGAGTAAGAATAACTCTAATGCTACAAATCTGCAATGAGAGAACAATGTTGTGAACCCATTGGGAAACTCTAACAATCAAGGAAATCCAACTTATAAACCTTATTACCCTCCAATTTTTAACAATNACAATGTTGTGAACCCATTGGGAAACTCTAACAATCAAGGAAATCCAACTTATAAACCTTATTACCCTCCAGTTTTTAACAATAATTTGCAAAGTAAGGAGAAGAAATTGTCAATGGAAGAATTAATATTGCAAATGGGAAGTCAATCACAAATCAAGGAGCTACAATTAGAAATATGAAAAATTAGTTAGGATGTATTACAACTGCATTTAGCAATAGACCTCCAGGAATGTTGCCTAGTAATGTTGAAGTAAATCCTCAATATTAGAACAAATAGCAAATTAAGGTTATTCAACTTAGAAGCGGAAAAGAATTGAAAACCAAAGTTCAAAAAGATGTGGAAGTTGAAGTTGAGAAAAAAGAGGTGGAAAATAAAAAATTTGGTGAAGATTTTCATTTTGAGTCAGAATGACCTATCAAACCAATGAAAATCATTGTAAAAAGACCACCACCTCCATTTCCTAAAATATAAAAACCAAGATAACCAATTTTCAAAATTTTTAGAGATATTGAGGAAATTAACTATAAACATTCTATTTGTTGAAGTTTTGGAACAAATGTCAGGCTATGTGAAGTTTATGAAAGATATACTTAACAATAAAAGGAAGTATGTAGATAATGAAATTGTTGCACTTAGTGAAGAGTGTAGTACTATAATTCAGAAAAATCTTCCTGAAAAATTTAAAGATCCTANGAGGAAATTAACTATAAACATTCTATTTGTTGAAGTTTTGGAACAAATGTCAGGCTATGTGAAGTTTATGAAGGATATACTTAACAATAAAAGGAAGTTTGTAGATAATGAAATTGTTGCACTTAGTGAAGAGTGTAGTACTGTAATTCAGAAAAATCTTCCTGAAAAATTTAAAGATCNAGTTCGAAGGCTTAAAGGAGGCGTGAAGAGCGAGAGAAAGTCAAGGGCTTGGAGATTTTCTTTTAGGGTTGTAAGAGGAGAGGGAAGGTGAGAGATTTCTCCTTCATTACACTTCTAAGAGAGAATTGAGAGTGCTTGTCAAGATGGAAAGTGCTTGAAGAGAAATTCTAGGGATTTTCTTGGGAAGGATTATGAGATAAGTTGTGTATTTTATTTCTTTATTTTTGTAAACTCATTTTTATATATGAAATCCGTGTTTTGATGTTTCCTTCTTATGAATTCTGAGTAGTTTTCTTTATCCTTTACCCTACTTTGAGATATGGTTTTGTGAAGAATTGATTTTATTTTATACGGTTTTAAATGTCAAAAATTTGTGATGATTTAAACTTCGATCTTCATTTACTTTTTGATTTGGCCAATTGAAATGTTAAAATGTGTTGAGAAACAAATGATCCGAAAAGATATTGATTTCTACAACATAGTGAGAATCACATTTGATTCCATTGGAGAGGATGTCATCCATGGGGTTGACTACAAATNAAATTTATGATGATTTAAACTTCGATCTTCATTTACTTTTTGATTTGGCCAATTGAAATGTTAAAATGTGTTAAGAAACAAATGATCCGAAAATACTTTGATTTCTACAACATAGGTGAGAATCACATTTGATTTCATGGGAGAGGATGTCATCCATGGGGTTGACTGCAAATAAATAGAGAAATATACATTGTTGGATCAAAAATTGAGATTTTAAGGTGACAGATTAAAATCTCCAATTTGGTTCAGTTGATTGGAAACTAATGCGAGATTGTTAGCCCTCAGGTGAGGGAGTAATGGGAGCTCTGGAGTGGTAGCTGGCATCGTCCTAGCCTAACCACAGAATTAGCGACCAAACTCTAGATTAGTCAATATTTNCAGTTGATTGGAAACTAATGCGAGATTGTTAGCCCTCAGGTGAGGGAGTAATGGGAGCTCTGGAGTGGTAGCCGGCATCCTCCTAGCCTAACCACAGAATTAGCGACCAAACTCTAGATTAGTCAATGTTCTTTATACACTTGGAAGAGAGTAAAGAATAGGATTTCTCCTATTTGACACAAAATAATTTTATATATTTGTAAATGATTTTAATTTGTACATAATCCACATACTCATTGTATAGATAAAGGATGATTTCTTAAATTTGAACTCTTCATCACAAAAATTTAGTTCAATTTTTGTAAGTTTACTTTTGAAAGTTTAGCAATTTGTTTAATTAACTTAATTCTTTTAGCTGTATCTTATTTAGCATACACTTAATTTCTTTATATTTAAATTTCATACTTTAGTTTTGTAGTTTGAATTGTGTTTTACATTATAATTATAAGAATTTTCCTATAAGCATTTCCAACTTCCCTTTGGGATTGATATCTATGACTCCATTAG
Organism: Phalaenopsis hybrid cultivar; assembly: GCA_002079205.1. NCBI lineage: Eukaryota > Viridiplantae > Streptophyta > Magnoliopsida > Asparagales > Orchidaceae > Phalaenopsis > Phalaenopsis hybrid cultivar. The sequence continues at coordinate 50,078 of JXCR01045571.1, read as the reverse complement.
AGCCANTTTTGTAAGTTTACTTTTGAAAGTTTAGCAATTTGTTTAATTAACTTAATTCTTTTAACTGTATTTTATTTAACATACACTTAATTTCTTTATATTTAAATTTCATACTTTAGTTTTGTATTTTGAATTGTGTTTTACATTATAGTTATAAGAATTTTCCTATAAGCATTTCCAACTTCCCTGTGGGATTGATATCTAGGACTCCATTAGAGCCATTTATTACTTGAGTGATATGTATACTTGCGTTATTATTAGGGGATTTGAAAGTATAAATATTTTTAAAAGATAAAATATTTTTATCAAAGTTATTTTTTTTTTGGGGTTACATTGCATATTATTATTATAACTGTTGTGTGTATTTTGTAATATTGAAAAATATTTACAAAAGTAACACACAAAAATCTACCACATCAACAGGTTATATTTAACCTACCTGCACTTACTACTAAAAGAGGAGTTAGGAGTTTTTTAGGACCTGCTAGATTTTACAGGTGATATATTAAAGATTTTTTAAAAATTACAAATCCTTTATGCAAACTTCTAGAAAAAGATACAAAATTCAATTTCAATCAAGAGTGTCTTAAAGCCTTTAAAACATTGAAGGAAAATTTGATCATTGTTTCTATAATTGTTTCACCTGATTGGAATAAACCTTTTGAACTAATGTGTGATGCAAGTGATTATGCAATTGGAGTTGTTTTAGGGCAGATAAATAAAAGAAATTTTAAAGTCATATACTATGCTAGTATGACTCTTAATGATGCTCAAATTAATTACACCACTACTGAAAGAGAGTTATTAGCTATTGTTTATGCTTTTGATAAATTTAGATCATATCTAATTGAAGCTAAATATGTTGTGCATACTGACCACTTGGCTATTAAATATCTGATGCAAAAGAACGATGCAAAACCAAGATTAATTAGATGGGTACTTCTGATGTAAAAGTTTGATTTTATGATAATCGACAGAAAAGGAACTTAAAATCAAATTGATGATCATCTATCAAGAATGGAACAGGAAGAAACACTTGATCTAGAAAAATAAATTAATGAAACTTTTCTTGATGAACAACTTTATGTTGTTAAATGATGGGAAATATCATGGTATGTTGATATTGCGAATTATATTATTAGTGATATTTTACCATATAGACTGACAAAACAACAAGAAAAGAAATTAATTCACGATGCAAAATTTTACTTTTGGGATGACCCATATTTACAAAAATAATGTAAAGATTTAGTTATTAGAAGATGTGTGCCTTATTAAGAAATTCAAGAAACTATCCAAAAATGTCGTGATTCTGAATTTAGAGGTCATTTTGGGAATGATAGAACTGTTCTTAAAATTTTATAATTTGGATTTTATTGGTCTACTCTATTTAAATATGTTAACATAAATATAAAAAATATGTGATCGATATCAGAGAGTAGATAGTATTTCAAAAAGAAATGAAATGCCTCTAAAATTTACTTTGGAAGTTGAAATATTTGATGCATGGGAGTTTGATCTTATGAGACCATTTATACCTTCATTTGGAAATGTATATATATTGATTGCACTAGATTATGTGTTAAAATGAATAGAAGCAATCACCTTACCTCGATGTGATGCTCAGAGTGTTTCAAAATTTTTAATCAAAAATATTTTTACAAGATATGAAATGACGAAAATAATCATTACTGATGGAGGATCTCATTTTAGAAATGCAATAATTGTTAGGTTGGTGGAAGAATATAATATTATGCATAGGATTGCAACTACTTATCATCCCCAACTAGTGATTTAGAAGAAGTATCTAATCATAAAATCAAAAGAATTTTAGAAAAAAATAGTGAATCCTAATAAAATGGATTGGTTTGCTAGATTAAATACTGCATTATGGGCTTGCAGGATAACTTATAAGACACCTATAAGAATGCCCTCGTATAGATTAATTTTTTGGAAGACTTGTCACTTACCAGTAGAATTGGAGCATAAAGCCTATTGGGCTATTAAGGAGTTCAATTTTAATTTAAAAGATGCTGGTGAGAAAAGGTTATTACAATTGAATGAGCTTGAAGAAATTAGGAATGAATCTTATGATAATGCTAGGATTTATAAGGAGAAAATGAAAGAATGATATGATCAGAAGATAATAAAAAAGAAATTTGAGCATTGACATCAAGTTTTATTATATAATATAAGATTATAATTATTTCCTCAAAAACTGAAGTCTAGGTGTATATGGTCATTCGCATTTATAAAAGTCTATCCCTATGGAGTTATTAATATTAAAGATCCCAAGACTAGAAAGATATTTAAAGTGAACGGACATAAACTGAAACCATATTTTAATGGTCAAATACCAGTTTTTAAAGAGATTTTAATGTTGGGTCAGACTGAGAATGTCAGACTGATGCCATTAAACCAAGCAATTTGTGCGAGGCAACCCATATTTATCATTGTTTATTTTGCTTATCTATTTAGTTTGGAGTATTGAATATAAATTTGTAGTTTTATTGATTTTGTGTATTTGAAAAAATTGAAATAGAGAAAATATTTAAAAACATCTTTATTTACCCAATTTTATGAAAAATTTTAGAATTAATTGGATTTAAAACGAAACTGTGCAAATTTTGGAACTGGCACCTGAGGCGCCTCTTTCCAGAGAGCTGGCGCCTGAAGCACCTGAATTAGTGCCTGAGGCGTCACGGCGACAAAAATGACTTAAAACATGTTAAAAAATGATTTTTGGCTATTTTTGGTGGGTTCTTTTCCTAATAATTCCCAAAAAATGATTTCTAAACCTATTTTAGAGGGGAAAACGAGGGAAGAGTGAACATTCTGCAAATCCAATGGCTTCCCACACTAAAGATACCACGAGATATAGAATTTTCAACCGAAGGAAGTTCATCAGTTTCGATGCGTAGAAATTATACGATTGAGTTCTTGTGAAAAAGAGGCTAATAAAGGAAAGGGGATTTATGAATTAAGGATTCAACACACTGAATACTCGAGTGGAGGAGATTGTTGCACAGAGACGCTGAGAACTGCTTTGTTATACTACTACCGTCGTAGTTGTCCCTGTGGTGAAAGAGTTTTATGTAAATCTTCATGGAATCAACTAAGGAATTGTTTATGTTTGAGGCAGGTTTGTACAATTCACTCCTTTAAGAATAAATGATATGTTTATGATTGAAAGTGTATTTATTTACCACTACGTAAAGTTTACCCCTACAAGAGAGAATATGAATAAACTCTATCAATTTCTTACTGATGAAGATGCAAATTGGGAGATTCGAGATGATGGAAACGTAAGTTTTTCTTCATCATTATTGAATCCTACATTTAAAGCATGGAATTTTTTTATTTCATCAAACCTACTTCCTGCTATGAAAATCAGTAAGGTGACGAAGGAGAGTGTTATTTTGAATTATTGTATTCAAACTGGAAAACCTATTGATGTGGGTGCAATAATTGTGAAATCAATTTTGGATTTGATCATCAATGGATCTACTACTTGACTGGAACATCCATCTACTATTTTCCTACTGTGTAGTCAATCGCAAGTGCCTTATGAAAGTTGGGAAAAAGTGTTTCTTCCTTAGAAGCCTATGGACCAAATGTTTATTGCAATAGTAAAGGAATGGAAGATGACAATGATATGAATATACTGATGGATCAATCATCTCAAAATTCATCATCTATTCAGCCTTACTTCAGTTTAAATGCACTTTTGAAAAGGATCAAAAAGATAGAGAAAGAGGTGCAGAACCTTATACATTCAATTGAGAATATTTTTGAAATGTTGGATCATCTAGATTGGAGGATGAAGGAGCATTTTAAACAAACTGGACGTATTGAAGATGGTTTGGTACATATGTTCAAGAAACATGTTTGGATTTAGGAAGATTCGATGAATGAATTTCCTTATATATTTTTTTTTACAACTTGTACGTGCACTACCAATCCACTAGAGACATCCAAGAGGACGAGAGCGAAGAAGATGTTTGAACTTACTTTATACATGTAATATGTATTTAGTATTACTTAATTATGTTATGGTGTTGTGTTGGATTGCATTTAATTTCATTATTGGACTTTATTTGTGTTTGTTGTTGAGTATTTTTAATACTTATATTTCAGTGTTAGGATCTTTGGTTTGCTTTGGACATTGAATTACATTTTGTTGGTTTGAAAACTATCAGTTTGTAATAATGCATATTTTATATATAAAAGTGAGTTTTGTGTTGTTTGTGAAAGTTTTGTGTTAGAAAATTGTTTAAGTATGAGTATAAGTGTTTATTTGAGTTAATTGGAGGTTGACGTAATGCAGTATGGAGTAGATCTCCTGTTGACCTCACTTTTGGTTGAGGTCTAGAAACTTCTTTAGTAGCCTAGGTCTAGCCATAGGATTTTCCTATTGACTAGTCTTAGAAAACTAGAAAAGGT
>JXCR01045571.1:16584-35650 GCA_002079205.1 Phalaenopsis hybrid cultivar | reverse complement strand
TAAACTATGAAAATTATGGGGTCAGTTTGACTTCATCTTTTTCAAAATTAAAATTTTTTAAAATGTCCTTCCGAAGCGGGCAACAGGATTTCAATTCCGATGAACGACAGCTTCTTACGGGCAAACCCCACACCAAAAATAGTGCCGACAGCTTCTTACGGGCAAACCCCACACAAAAAATAGTGCCGACATCTCCACAGAAAAACAAAATATGAAAATTTTTGGTGTTGGCGCCTCAGGCGCTAAAATTCTCAAAAATGCCCAAATGGGTTAGAAACCTCAAAATCGACCAATAAAACTTTATTTTTACTATTTGAGTCATCTTCTACCTCTAAACCGCAACTTAGGGCTTGACATTGTGTGGATTTGAGAAGATTTCAAGGGCTAAAAATTTTAGATTTCATCTTCTCTTGGTAAGAGCTTCATTTTAACTTAAAAATTTTTTATTTTTACCATGAATTTATCCTACATTATGGGAAATCTGAAATTTGGGAATTTTTTGAAGAAGTTATAAGAAAACCCATGGTGAAAATTTTCTTACCAAATAAACTTACTTGTGGAGTTAGATTTTTTATTTTGTAATTTATTTGGATTTTATTTGGATTTCCATAGAAATTCATTTGGCTCCACAAGTGAAAATAGGAAAGCCTACGACAGCTTTTGACACTAGAAGATTTATTAATTATAAGATCCAACATAGTTACAATAATTAAATGGGCTCAAGAGAATTGATCCAGGAATGAGCATTTGCTAACCCGGGTGACGAGATAGAGAGATTGATTGTCGCTAAAAATTGGAAGAAATTCTGCTACTTTACTGCAGTAGTTATTGTCCCAATAAGCAGAGAATTTTATGCCAACTTGAGATTTATACAGATGATCACATCTTCATGAGAGGCAAGCAAGTTGAATTTTCAAGAGAAAGGATCAATGCATTTTATGGATTGAGGAATGTATTCCATTATGATTATGCTGCATTCGTGATGACTGACTCATCACTGGATGAAGTAATTTCCTTTCTGACTCATGACATGGGAGAATGGAAGATTAAAAACAATTAAAAAGTTCATTTCTCCACTAAGATGATGACTTTTCAATCAAAGGTATGCCATTACTTCATCTTTGCAAAATTGCTTCCAACAAATCATCTGAGCAAACTAACAAAGGAAAGAGCTGTGCTAGATTTCTGTATTTAAAAAATTAAAGCAGTATATGTTGGTGATCTTATAGTACATCAGGCTTGGAGTATAATCAGGAGTGCTACAACTAGTGGTTTGGCATACCCTGCCTTGATTTTCACTTTATGTGAACAGTCAGGAGTAGAGTTTGGTAGAAATGAAGAAAATTTGTAGCCATAGAAACCAATTAGGAGACATACAGTCGAAAGAATTGAATCTAGGAGTGGAGGAAGTGATAGACCCTCAAAATCTGTTGTAAGACCATCTACTTCCAGATCTACTTCACTTGAAAACAACATGGAGCAGCATATGATACAGTAAATGGATTGATGTGTGCTGGAAAATTTGTAGCGGTACAGTAATAGATTATCGTCTTAGCGTTGCACGAGGATTCAACACACACTCAGATGAAAGGGGAAATAACTTGTGATGACACCAAAAGTTTTACGTGGAAAACCCGTAGAGGGAAAAATCACGGGGCCTGGCCCAGTTGTAAAAATACACTATAGGTTGATGATTACAGAGACCCCTAGTCCTACTAGCTTTCCAAATTACAACATAGATTGATGATGTCTAGTCAGTGGTGGTTGACGGCAGTCGGTGATGGTTGGCCGTGGTCGATGAAGGTGAGCAGTGATCGGAGGTGGTCAAAAGTGGCCGGCGGTGGTCGACGGAGGTCAGCAGTGGTCTACGACTATCGGCGGTGGTCGACGGAGGTAAGCGGTGATCGGAGGTGGTCAATGGTGGCCAATGGTGGCCAATGGTGGTCGACGGAGGTCAGCGGTGGTTGACGACGGTTGGCGGTGGTCGACGACAGTCAACGGTGGTCGATGGAGGTCGATGATGGTATGGATGATGTTGGACTTGAGCTCCTTCTCAAAGCCTCAAGTTCTCTCTCAAGCCTCCTCCCCTCATGTGAGGGATGGGGCTCTATTTATAGTGTTCTGGGTGCAATTAATGCATGAATATANTGATGTTGGACTTGAGCTCCTTCTCAAAGCCTCAAGTTCTCTCTCAAGCCTCCTCCCCTCATGTGAGGGATGAGGCTCTATTTATAGTGTTTTGGGTGCAATTAATGCATGAATATGAACCATTTTGATCGGACGGTCTGAAGAGCATCCCTCGATCGGATGACATTTGATGGACATTTGAGTGTCTTAATAATGTCAGAATTGAGGAATCTTGGGCTCATTGGATTCGTCTTGTTGAGATGCTTGATTCGACTGTGAACTCACTAGATTCAACATCTATTTGACCTTTCAAATGCCTCTGAAAATCCTCTAAGAGTGGTTTAATGATTTGATTCGAGCTTGATCTGACTCGGATTGACTAGTTTTTATATCATTGGGTATGTTTCATCGAGCCGGTCAGTTTGACTATAAGTTTGCTAAAATTGGAGCTCTGTATGACTCTTAATTGAAGTTTAAATGTTTCTTGTTCAAAAGATTGCCTTGAGATTCGTGATCGATGATGAAAATTTGTTAGTGTTGTATTAGTTGCCCCCTATTTTTGGGAGATACTATTTTTATCGTCGACCACCTCCGTCAACCGCCACCGGCCACCGTTGACCACCTACAATCATCGCTCACCTACTTCAACCACCGCTGATCGATTGTCGTCGACCACCGTTGACTAAACATAGTTAATCTACGTTATAATTTGGAAAGTTATTAACCCTTTCCCGTTTGTGGGACAATGGGTCTCTGTAATCATCAATCTATAGTGGATTTTTACAATAAGGCTAGGCCCCGTAGTTTTTTTTCTTTACAGGTTTTCCACGTTAAAACTTCTGGTGTCATCACAGGTTGTTTTCCCTTTCATCTGAGTGTGTGTTGAATCCTCGTGCAATGCTAAGACAATAATTCATTACTCTATCGNGACGGTCTGAAGAGCATCCCTCGATCGGATGACATTTGATGGACATTTGAGTGTCTTAATAATGTCAGAATTAAGCAATCGTGGGCTCGTTGGATTCATCTTGTTGAGATGCTCGATTCGACTGTGAACTCACTAGATTCAACATCCATTTGACCTTTAAAATGCCTCTGAAAATCCTCCAAGTGTGGTTTAATGATTTGATTCGGGCTTGATCTGACTGGGATTGACTAGTTTTTATATCATTGGGTCTGTTTCATCGAGCTTGCTAAAATTGGAGCTCTGGATGACTCTTAATTGAAGTTTGAATGTTTCTTGTTCAAAAGATTGCCTCGAGATTCGTGATGGATGATGAAAATTTGTTAGTGTTGTATTAGTTTCCCCCTATTTTTGGGAGATACTATTTTTATCGTCGACCACCTCCGATCACCACTCACCTCCGTCAACCGCCACCGGCCACCGTTGACCACCTACGATCATCGCTCACCTACTTCAACCACCGCTGATCGATTGTCGTCGACCACCATTGACTAGACATAGTCAATCTACGTTATAATTTGGAAAGTTATTAACCATTTCCCATCTGTGGGACAAGGGGTCTCTGTAATCATCAACCTATAGTGGATTTTTACAATAAGGCTAGGCCCCGTGGTTTTTTTCCTTTACGGGTTTTCCACGTTAAAACTTCTGGTGTCATCACAGGTTGTTTCCCCTTTCATCTGAGTGTGTGTTGAATCCTCGTGCAATGCTAAGACGATAATTCATTACTCTATCACCATAAATTTTTCAGCACGCATCATGGAGATTGTGAATCAGCAAAATAAGATTGGAGGAATTAAAGCAAGGAATGCATATAACGATGAATATAAGCAGATTAGAGTGCAATATGATATAAAATATCAGGAGGCCAAGACTAGATATCTAAGGGGTGATTATAATGTGGAATTTCTAACTTGCCCCAGTTTTACTCCTTATATGCCAGATCATGAAGAAGAAGAAAAAGAAGAAAAAGAAGAAGATGATGATGATGATGGTAAGGAAGGGGACGATGAATGATATTTTAGGAGTTTGTTATGTTTTTTGTTAATTTGATTGTTTATTATTTGTTTTCCTTAAAATTGTTGTAGTAGGAACTTTAATTTAATGTTGTGCTATGGACTGTAATAGAAATTATAGATTTTTATTCTTCTACAATTAGTTATTTTGAGTTTATGTTTATGTTTTTAATTCTTAGCCAATTCTTTGAAATATGTTGTGTTTCATTTAATGCTTTAAAGCATGTANTTGTTAATTTGATTGTTTATTATTTGTTTTCTTTAAAATTGTTGTAGTAGGAACTTTAATTTTAATGTTGTGCTATGGACTGTAATAGAAATTGTAGATTTTTATTCTTCTACAATTTAGTTATTTTGAGTTTATGTTTATGTTTTTAATTCTTAGCCAATCCTTTGAAATATGTTGTGTTTCATTTAATGCTTTAAAGCATGTATTTTTTTTTTAAGTTAGCACCTATAATATACCAGAGCTCAGTTCATATTCAGAAATCCTCTATATGTTAGTTTTTATTTTTATGCATTTATTATTTTCTTTCACCTACAAAATTTTTGTACTGAACATTTTTAATTACTTAAAAACTTAAGTTTGGGGGAAAAAACAATTTCTTTTAAAAAGAAGTAAACAAAATTTTATTTGTCCTCAATTAATTATATTTTTAAAATTAATTTAACATGACCTTGGATATTGGGGTTTAACTTTAAATTACTATATTTTTTTTGTAAATATTATAGTAAATTTAGGTAAAAATTTTAATAATGAAGATCAATTCTAAAGTTAAAGATATTTAGTATGAGGGGATAAGACTATATTTTTCTATCNAATTTTAATAATGAAGATCAATTCTAAAGTTAAAGATATTTAGTATGAGGGGATAAGACTATATTTTTCTATTTAAAGTAAAGGAAATTGTATTTTTAAGTATTAAGAATTTTAGATTTTCATGTAAGAAGAAAAGAATGAGACTTTATGAAAAATCATCAAAACTAATATGAATTTAAAAAGTGAAGAAAGGCGAGAAGTTTTAAATTTAAGAAGAGGATTGTGAAGTTCAAAATTATTAAAGGCTATCTAGATTAAAATCAAAATTATATAAGAACTTTCTAAAATTTAACAGCCTCCGTAAATTAGGNGAAGAAAGGCGAGAAGTTTTAAATTTAAGAAGAGGATTGTGAAGTTCAAAATTATTAAAGGCTATCTAGATTTAAATCAAAATTATATAAGAACTTTCCAAAATTTAACAGCCTCCGTAAATTAGGTTTTTATTTAATTCAGTTAACTTTAATTTTAGAACAAATTACTGAATTTAAGAAAATCAAACTTTTCAAAAATTTCAAGCTAAGACGAGTTATTGTAGACTAGAACTTTTACTGAAGTCATTACAAATTAACACATTTTCCCGTGGGATTGATACTCAGTATTTTTGAAAGAAAGCTTTATATTACTTGAATGATACGTACACTTGCGTGAAACCCATAGAGTGTAAATAATAAATCAAATTCTAAAATTTCTATCATATCNGTAAATTAGATTTTTATTTAATTCAGTTAACTTTAATTTTAGAACAAATTACTGAATTTAAGAAAATCAAACTTTTCAAAAATTTCAAGCTAAGACGAGTTATTGTAGACTAGAACTTTTACTGACGTCATTAAAAATTAACACATTTTCCCGTGGGATTGATACTCAGTATTTTTTGAAAGAAAGCTTTATATTACTTGAACAATACGTACACTTGCGTGAAACCCATAGAGTGTAAATAATAAATCAAATTCTAAACTTTCTATCATATACATTTTGCACGCTAGCCACATAAAGAAATTGAGTTAAGTTTTTAGCCAGAAAACTAAATAACTATGTAATTACGAGTCATGTCACTAGGTCTAGTTTTGGCTTTGATCAAAATGTGTAAGATTTTATCCTCCCCAAGTCCTTAAACACACACATTAAACACACAATTGCAATGCTAAAGATAAGTGAGGATAACACATCTTCCTTCTCATCACAGAGAATATGCTAACCCAAACACTATCTGATATAGGATACATAATATACACATCTAGCCATTTTAATATTTCCTTTTTAGCTACTTCTTTCACAATTGGGTTTAATCACTTTTGAGGATCTACCAAGGGTTTATGATTATCTTCCTTCAGAATTTTATTCATACATATGGAGGGACTAATCTCCTTTATATTTCCTAAGGTCCAGCCGATAGCCTTCCTATAATACCTGAGGATATCCATTAATTTTTTCTCTTACAAATGAGTCAAATCTAAGGATATGATAACTATCAATGTAGATGACTTCCCCAAGTAAGCATACTTTAAGTATTTGGGAAACACCTTCATCTGAAGTTAAGGGGATTCCTCAATAGAAGGAATAAGAGGTTTACTATTTTCTGTTGTATCTAAAATCTTAAATCTCTCCAAAAAATTTTCTTAATTCTCTTTTACCAATAGAGCAGATTCATCTACATAGTCTATAGAGTTTTCTCACCTAATTATTACTCTACTATTTTTATTTCACAGTTCTCTTGAAAATTGCTACTACACAAATAATAATTCAAATCCTTTCAAAAACATGCATCTTCATTTCCTTCACAAGGATACTTCATAGATTTTAAAACNTAAGGGGATTCCTCAATAGAAGGAATAAGAGGTTTACTATTTTCTGTTGTATCTAAAATCTTAAATCTCTCCCAAAAATTTTCTTAATTCTCTTTTACCAGTAGAGCAGATTCATCTACAGAGTCTATAGAGTTTTCCTCACCTAATTATTACTCTACTATTTTGATTTCACAGTTCTCTTGAAAATTGCTACTACACAAATAATAATTTAAATCCATTCAAAAACATGCATCTTCATTTCCTTCAGAAGGATACTTCATAGATTTTAAAATATTAAATGTAACCTCCTAATCATTTGCCCTCATAGTTAATTCACTTTTTTAAACATCTAGCATGGCTCATCTAGTGGCAAGGAAAATTTTACCTAATATTATGGAAATTTCTTTATCTTCCTCCATCTCTAAAATAATGAAAGCAACATGAAAGATAAATTTTTCAACCTTTACGAGAACATCTTTTATCATCCTTGACTNCTCATCTAGTGGCAAGGAAAATTTTACCTAATATTATGGAAATTTCTTTATCTTCCTCCATCTCTAAAATAAATGAAAGATAAATTTTTCAACCTTTACGAGAACATCTTCTATCATCCCTGACTAAAAGAAAATATGTTGAGANCCTTTACGAGAACATCTTTTATCATCCTTGACTAAAGGAAAATATGTTGAGATTTTCATACCTCTTTTATATTGTTTTTAATGATATTACACTTTAAAGAAAGGTATTTTTGATGTTTTGTTGCAGGAATGATGAATTAGGGTCAATGGAGCAAAAAGATGCAAAAAGGAATGAATTTGGAGCAAAAAGGACCAAAATGTGAAGAATTGCACTAGGGCATCGATGGAGCCATCAAGGCCGCCGACGTTGAGCTTTTCCTGAGGCTACAGGATAAATTCTCCCAAAAGCCACCAGCNATCAGTAACCAAGCATAGGATTAGTCAATGTTCTTTATGCCTAGACCAAAGGGTAAATAATAGACAGTAAACAAGCGTAGGATTAGTCAATGTTCTTTATGTCAGGACCAAAGGGTAAAGAATAGGTGCCTATTTGGCACAATATAATTTGAACCAATTCACTTTATCCATTCACTATAATTTCTTGACAGGGAGAAACTATTGGCACAATATAAATTGAACTAATTCATTTTATCCATTCACTATAATTTCTTGACAATAATATAAATTGAACTAATTCATTTTATCCATTCACTATAATTTCTTGACAAAGAGAAGGATGCTTTCTTATATATCATTTGGCACAATATAATTTGAACTGATTCACTTTATCCATTCACTATAATTTCTTGACAAGGTGTAGGATTAGTCAATGTTCTTTATGCTTGGACCAAAGGGTAAAGAATATTTAGCCGCAGAATCAGTAACCAAGCATAGGATTAGTCAATGTTCTTTATGCCTGGACCAAATGATTAGTCAATGTTTTTTATGCCCGGACCAAAGGGTAAAGAATAGGTATGCTCCTATTTGGCGCAATATAATTTGAACTGATTCACTTTATCCATTCACTATAATTTCTTGACAAGGAGAATGATTCCAATGTTCTTTATGCCTGGACCCAAGGGTAAAGAATAGGTATGCTCCTATTTGACACAATATACATTTGAACTAATTCACTTATCCATTCACTATAATTTCTTGACAAGGAGAAGGATGATTTCTTATATATTGAATATCACAGTCCATTCACTATAATTTCTTGACAAGGAGAAGGATGTTTTCTTATATATTGAATATCACATTAAAAACCTCAATCCATTCAATATAATTTCTTGACAAGGAGAAGGATGCTTTCTTAGATATTGAATATCACAAATTAAACCTCCATTCACTATAATTTCTTGACAAGGAGAATGATGTTTTCTTATATATTGAATATCACATTTGAACTTCACTATAATTTCTTGACAAGGAGAAAGATGCTTTCTTATATATTGAATATCACATTAAAAACCTCATTAGCTATAATTTCTTGACAAGGAGAATGATGTTTTTTCGTATTGAACTCACATTAGATCATTTCACTATAATTTCTTGACAAGGAGAAGGATGCTTTCTTATATATTGAAATATCACAATTAAACGTTATTTTCTATAATTAGTTATTATCCAAACTATCTACTTATTTCAGTTGCCTATTAGTGACAGATAAGCAACTTGAACGTCGTTATAGTTGAAGTATTATTTTTATTAAATATTAGTCCATAGTATTTTATTTATCCCTGTGGGATTAATATCTAGGACTCCATTATTACTTGAGCGATACGTATACTTGCGTTGACAAATTTTACTTTAACATTATTGAATTTTATATTTATACATCTTTATTAAATCAAACATATATATATAAAGTCACAGTCAAGTTTTTGGCATCATTGCTGGAATTTAAATCTTCTAGTAGCGTCATCAAAATTCTTGTAATTGTTGATTTACAAAAAGGTCGGTCAATCCCCCTTGGATAATTGATCGATTGATCAACAAATTGAAGAGTCACAATAGTAGGAGACACCTCTCCAAATCCTAACATTCTTAAGATAGACAATGGTATAAGGTTTATACTATCTCCAAGATCACATAACACTTTGCCATAAAATCTATCTACAATTGCATAATGGATAATATAGCTCCCAGGATCCTTAAGCTTTTGAGGAAGCTTATTTTGAATGATAGCACTACACTCATCACTGAGTGTTACTGTCTCATAATCTCCAAACTTCCTCTTTTTATTAAAAATGCCTTTTATCAAATTTAAATAACTGGGCATTTGCTCCAGAGCCTCAGCAAAAGGAATATTAATAGTTAGCTTCTTAAATACTTCAAAAAAACTAAAAAATTATTGATCCAATTTTTTTTTTTGGACTCTTTGAAGAAATGGAGGTGGTNTTTTGCACGCTAGCCACATAAAGAAATTGAGTTAAGTTTTTAGCCAGAAAACTAAATAACTATGTAATTACGGGTCAGGTCACTAGGTCTAGTTTTGGTCCTGGTCAAAATGTGTAAGATTTGATCCTCCCCAAGTCCTTAAACACACACATTAAACACACAATCACAATGCTAAAGATAAGTGAGGATAACACATCTTCCTTCTCATCACAGAGAATATGCTAACCCAAACACTATCTGATATAGGATACATAATATACACATCTAGCCATTTTAATATTTCCTTTTTAGCTACTTCTTTCACAATTGGGTTTAATCTCTTTTGAGGATCTACCAAGGGTTTGTGATTATCTTCCTTCAGAAGCTTATTCATACATATGGCGGGACTAATCTCCTTTATATTTCCTAAGGTCCAGCCGAAAGCTTTCCTATAATACCTGAGGATATCCATTAATTTTTTTCTCTTACAAATGAGTCAAATCTAAGGATATGATAACTGTCAATGTAGATGACTTCCCCAAGTAAGCGTACTTTAAGTATTTAGGAAACACCTTCATCTGAAGTTAAGGGGATTCCTCAATAGAAGGAATAAGAGGTTTACTATTTTCTGTTGTATCTAAAATCTTAAATCTCTCCCAAAAATTTTCTTAATTCTCTTTTACCAGTAGAGCAGATTCATCTACAGAGTCTATAGAGTTTTCCTCACCTAATTATTACTCTACTATTTTGATTTCACAGTTCTCTTGAAAATTGCTACTACACAAATAATAATTTAAATCCATTCAAAAACATGCATCTTCATTTCCTTCAGAAGGATACTTCATAGATTTTAAAATATTAAATGTAACCTCCTAATCATTTGCCCTCATAGTTAATTCACTTTTTTAAACATCTAGCATGGCTCATCTANAGATTTTAGAGTGACAGACTAAAATCCCCAATTCGGTCCTATTGTTTGGGTGCTGAGGTGTAGATGTTAGCCCTCAGGTGAGGGGAACGTGGGAGCTCTGAAGTGAGAGCTGGTATCCTCCCAGCCTAGCCACAGAATCAGTAACCAAGCATAGGATTAGTCAATGTTCTTTATGCCTGGACCAAAGGGTAAAGAATAGGTATGCTCCTATTTGGCACAATATAAATTGAAATAATTCATTTTATCCATTCACTATAATTTCTTGACAAGGAGAAGGATGTTTTCTTATATATCGAATATCACAATTAAACGCTATTTTCTATAATTAGTTATTATCCAAATTATCTACTTATTTCAGTTGCCTATTAGTGACAGATAAGCAACTTGAACGTTGTTGTAGTTGAAGTATTATTTTTATTAAATCTTAGTCCATAGTATTCTATTTACTCCTGTGGGATCGATATCTAGGACTCCATTAGAGCCCTATATTACTTGAGCAATATGTATACTTGTGTTGACATCGATATCTAAGATTTGCTTTTCTAAAATCTTAGTTCGTAGTTCTAAAGTTACTCCCTATGGGATCGATATCTAGGACTCTATTGGAGCCCTATATTACTTGAGTGATACATATACTTGCTGTGGGATCGATATCTAGGACTCCATTAGAGCCCTATATTACTTGAGCGATACATATACTTGTATTGATATCTAGGACTCCATTAGAGCCCTATATTACTTGAGCGATACGTATACTTGCGTTGACAGATTTTAATTTAACATTATTGAATTTTATATATATACATCTTTATTAAATCAAACATATATATATAAAGTCACAGTCAAGTTTTTGGCATCATTGCTGGAATTTAAATCTTCTAGTAGCGTCATCAAAATTCTTGTAATTGTTGATTTACAAAAAGGTCGGTCAATCCCCCTTGGATAAGTGATCGATTGATCAACAAATTGAAGAGTCACAGTAGTAAGAGACACCTCTCCAAATCCTAACCTTCTTAAGATAGACAATGGTATAAGATTTATACTATCTCCAAGATCACATAACACTTTGCCATAAAATCTATCTACAATTGCATAATGGATAATAAAGCTCCCAGGATCCTTAAGCTTTTGAGGAAGCTTATTTTGAATGATAGCACTACACTCATCACTGAGTGCTACTGTCTCATAATCTCCAAACTTCCTCTTTTTATTAAAAATGTCTTTTATCAAATTTAAATAACTGGGCATTTGCTCCAGAGCCTCAGCAAAAGGAATATTAATAGTTAGCTTCTTAAATACTTCAAAAAAAACTAAAAAAATAATGATCCAATTTTTTTTCTGGACTCTTTGAAGAAATGGAGGTGGTTTTTTTTCTAAATTAACCTTAGTTGATGAAACTATTTTTTTCTAAGCCTTTAGAAATATCTTTCAAAGGTCTTTCAGGCTTTACAGTCTCTTTTCCAATTTCAACATCTTTCTGGACTACATCCTCTAATTCTCATCCACTCCATAATTGAGCAGCTTTCGCATGCTCGCTATTCTTTTCCTTAGGATTAATCTCAGTGCTGCTAGGAAGAGTTCATTAGGGTCGATTACTAAGTGAGCTAACAATTTATCCCAACAGGTATTCTATATTCTTCATTATTGCACCTTGACTTTGCAGTTGATTCCCCATCCGCAATACAGCTTCTACCCAAGTCCACTTCTTTTCTTTAAATTATGGGTTAGATTTATACCTTGGAGGATAAGAAGTTCTATACTTGGTATTACCCTGGTTATTCCAATTTACCAAAAGAATTGCTTGGTTATTCCCCATTGTTGTTTCCCCCAATAGAGTTGTTGTTCCAGTTAAAGTTAGGATGGTTCTTCTGACCTGGGTTATAGCAATTGGAATAAGAATTGTTAGGTCTATTGTTAATTGCATTTAAAGTCTCAAATGATGAATTATTAACATCAACCAATTGTCCAAACAAGTTTTCCTCAATTACTAGAGGTTACTTGAGGTTGATTCATTCCAAATTGGTCTAGCTTCCTAGATATGGCTGTCACGTAAGAAGTTAGAATCAAAAGCACATCTGTTTCATGTACACTAACTACCTTCCTATGGTTTACTCTCTCAAAATTTCACTGAAATTTGTTAGTGGCTATCATCTTTATCAGAGAATAAACCTCATCAAATGGCTTTGACATGAGTAATCCATCAGAGGTAGCATCAATAATAAATCTAAGGGATCCTACTAAACTATTATAAAAAGTCTAAATAATCAACCAGTAGGGTAGTGCATGATGTGGTCACATTCTAAGAAGCTCCTTAAATCATTCTAAAGCCTCATAAATTGATTTACCTTCATATTGGAAAAATGAAGTAATATCATACTGTAGTTTAATTATTTTTAAAGGCAAAAAATAATTCGCTTGAAATTTTTTAACTAAGTCACCCCCACATCCTAAATGATCCAGGTTTTAATGAGTTCAACCATATTTTAGCTTTATCCCTCAAAGAAAAGGTAAAAAGCCTAACAGTGTCAATGGATTCACCGTTATAGCCAATTGTAGCAAAAATTTCTAAAAAACTTGCTACGTGTAAACTTTGATCCTCAGATAGGGTTCCCCCAAATTGGTTGTTCTACATCATTTGGATGATAACATGCTTAAATTGAGATGTATTTGCTTCTATGTCATGGGTTTGAATACTTGAGAGAATTTCAATTCTTGTAGGATTAGTGTAATCCCTTAATGGTATACGCACATTGTGATGATTATTAATCGATTCCTAGGTATTTAAATTAATTTGTTAATAGTTCGATATTTCTTCTACAAGTTCATGAAGTCTTTTCTATTTTATAATCCTCCTAATAAATCTCTCTAGTTCTGAATAGTTTCAAGTCTTGTAGGTCTTGAACTATGCATTCTCTGACTAAAGACTTAACTCGTAGGTTTTACACAAACACCCAAATCAAACACACAAAAATATTATTAGAAATTTTCTTTTTTAAACAAACAAGCAATTAAACACAAAGACTAACTATACAAATTTTTAAGTCTAGGTCTTCATGGTTCAACAAAAATTCTCCTTAGTTAACTACACCATTACTCCCCGGCAATAGCACCAAAAACTTGATACGCCCTTTATTTCAAGTGCAGTTGCACTCTAGGGTATGAACGCAAGTGTACACACGATATCAGTAATGTCTGATTTTGAGTCTGGAATATTGATTTCACAAAGAGTTAGGGAATTAGACTTAAGAGAAGTTCTAGCCTACTAGGTTTAGTTCTCAGGTTGGAATTGAAATAAAGTAAATGTTCTACAAATTGTTCCTACTAAATTGCAATATAGTTTAAAGGTTAAGTCCTACAAAAATCTTACTTATCCCAATTAGATTGGCGTTAATTGGAGTATAAAAAATGTAAAGTGTCAATCATGAATGTGGCTAGTGATAAATATGAGCAACTTTCTTCTTTACTCTCTCCCGAGCGCATAAAGAAGTTTGGTCNTGTTCTACAAATTGTTCCTACTAAATTGCAATATAGTTTAAAGGTTAAGTCCTACAAAAATCTTACTTATCCTAATTGGATTGGTGTTAATTGGAGTATAAAAAATGTAAAGTGTCAATCATGAATGTGGCTAGTGATAAATAGGAGCAACTTTCTTCTTTACTCTCTCCCGAGCGCATAAAGAAGTTTGGTTAGATTGGTTTTAATACCTTAAACCCAACTTAAACTCATCAAAGACATATCCCTAAGATTTGTGTCCCCCTATAAGTACTTGCACCATAGCCTATAGATCAATGTGAAAAACTTAGTTGCCTCCCGAGTCATTTTGGATTACAACACATTTTAACTATAAACTTGGCTGAAAAGTAAATGAAATTCACAAGGTTACTTATCACATTAAAGTTTAAAAACAAATTTTTTTATAAAACCCTTCTATTTATAGGCTAAAATCCTTCGTATAACTCCTAGACACATCCTAAAACTTCCATGACACGTTTAAGTTAACCAATTGACGGTTAAAACTTCTAGAAATCACATTTTTGCACATGATTTTTATCGCANTTGGATTACAACACATTTTAACGATAAACTTGGCTGAAAAGTAAATGAAATTCACAAGGTTACTTATCACATCAAAGTTTAAAAACAAATTTTTTATAAAACCCTTCTATTTATAGGCCAAAATCCTTCGTATAACTCCTAGACACATCCTAAATCTTCCATGACACGTTTAAGTTAACCAATTGACGGTTAAAACTTCTAGAAATTACATTTTTGCACATGATTTTTATCGCCTGTGCTTAAGCGCCAGTACTTGATTTAGCACCGAGCAACTTAATGTCCAAACACTCATTCTAACATGTCTAAGTCACTTAATAAAGTTTTAAAATCATTAATAAAACAAAATAGTCTAAAAAATAAATACCCCAAATTTTCTTAATCACACATAGAAAAACAAACAATGCAAAAGCACACTGATAACTATGGGTTGCCTCCCACAGAGCGCTTGGTTTAACGTCGTCAGCCTGATGTAACCACTGCTTATTCTGGTTGACCCAACATCACTTGATCGTTAAATTGAAGTTGATCCCCTATAACATAGGGTTTCAGTCTATGACTATTCACTTTAAATATTTTCTCAGTTTTAGGATCTTTGATATCCACAGCTCCATAAGGACAAACTTTCATCACAACAAATAGGCCCATCCAANGAGCAACTTAATGTCCAAACACTCATTCTAACATGTCTAAGTCACTTAATAAAGTTTTAAAATCATTAATAACACGAAATAGTCTAAAAATAGTACCCCAAATTTTCTTAATCACACATAGAAAAACAAACAATGCAAAAGCACACTGATAACTATGGGTTGCCTCCCACAGAGCGCTTGGTTTAACATCGTCAGCCTGATGTAACCACTACTTATTCTGGTTGACCCAACATCACTTGATCCTTAAATTGAAGTTGATCCCCTATAACATAGGGTTTTAGTCTATGACTATTCACTTTAAATATTTTCTCAGTTTTAGGATCTTTGATATCCACAGCTCCATAAGGACAAACTTTCATCACAACAAATAGGCCCATCCAACTAGACTTAAGTTTGCCTANCTTTTCCTTAGGATTAATCTCAGTGTTGCTAGGAAGAGTTCATTAGGGTCGATTACTAAGTGAGCTAACAATCTATCCCAACAGGTATTCTATATTCCTCATTATTGCACCTTGACTTTGCAGTTGATTCCCTATCTGCAATACAGCTTCTACCCAAGTCCACTTCTTTTCTTTAAATTATGGGTTAGATCTATACCTTGGAGGATAAGAAGTTCTATACTTGGTATTACCCTGGTTATTCCAATTTACCAAAAGAATTGCTTGGTTTTTCCCCATTGTTGTTTCCCCCAATAGAGTTGTTGTTCCAGTTAAAGTTAGGATGGTTCTTCCAACCTAGGTTATAGCAATTGGAATAAGGATTGTTAGGTCTATTGTTAATTGCTTTTAAAGTCTCAAATGATGAATTATTAACATCAACCAATTGTCCAAACAAGTTTTCCTCAATTACTAGAGGTACTTGAGGTTGATTCATTCCAAATTGGTCTAGCTTCCTAGATATGGATGTCACGTAAGAAGTTAGAATCAAAAGCACATCTGTTTTATGTACACTAACTACCTTCCTATGGTTTACTCTCTCAAAATTTCACTGAAAATTGTTAGTGGCTATCATCTTTATCAGAGAATAAACCTCATCAAATGGCTTTGACATGAGTAATCCATCAGAGGTAGCATCAATAATAAATCTAAGAGATCCTACTAAACTATTATAAAAAGTCTAAATAATCAACCAATTGGGTAATGCATGATGTGGTCACATTCTAAGAAGCTCCTTAAATCATTCTAAAACCTCATAAATTGATTTACCTTAATATTGGAAAAATGAAGTAATATCATACTGCAGTTTAATTATTTTTAAAGGCAAAAAATAATTCGCTTGAAATTTTTTAACTAAGTCACCCCCGCATCCTAAATGATCCAAGTTTTAATGAGTTCAACCATATTTTAGCTTTATCCCTCAAGGAAAAGGTAAAAAGCCTAACAGTGTCAATGGATTCACCGTTATAGCCAAATGTAGCAAAAATTTCTAAAAAACTTGCTACGTGTAAATTTTGATCCTCAGATAGGGTTCCCCCAAATTGGTTGTTCTACATCATTTGGATGATAACATGCTTAAATTGAGATGTATTTGCTTCTATGTCATGGGTTTGAATACTTGAGTGAATTTCAATTCTTGTAGGATTAGTGTAATCCATTAATGGTATATGCACATTGTGATGATTATTAATCGATTCCTAGGTATTTAAATTAATTTGTTAATAGTTCGATATTTCTTCTACAAGTTCATGAAGTCTTTTCTATTTTATAATCCTCCTAATAAATCTCTCTAGTTCTGAATAGTTTCAAGTCTTGTAGGTCTTGAACTATGCATTCTCTGACTAAAGACTTAACTCGTGGGTTTTACACAAACACCCAAATCAAACACAAAAAAATATTATTAGAAATTTTCTTTTTTAAAGAAATAAGCAAATAAACATNGGTCATCCCAAAAATACGTCTTAGCTCAGATATAAACTTCCTCTTATATTGTTATGTCATTCCATATGGTATAATATTACTAATAAGAAAGTTCACAATGTCGGCATACCACAAAACACGCCACTCAATAATACTGAATAGTTTTTCATCTAGAAAATGTTCATTAATTTCTTTTTTTTCAAAACAGAGTGGTTTTTCTAACTCAAGCCTAGACAAATGATAAGTAATTTGATTTTTAGTCCCCTTTCTATCTATTATTTCAAAGTCAAATTCTTGCAAAAGAAGAATCCATCTTATAAGTCCTAGGTTTAGCATCCTTCTTTTTCATTAAGTACTTAATAGCAGAATGATCTGTATGCACTAAACATTTAGTTCCAATTAAGTATGATCTAAATTTAACAAAAGCATATATTATTGATAATAACTCTTTTTTAGTTGTTGTATAATTAATTTGGGCTTCATTCAGAGTTTTGCTAGCATAGTAAATTACTTTGAAAATTTTATCATATCTTTGTCTTAAAATAGCTCCAACAGCATAATCACTAGCATCACACATGAATTCAAAAAGTTTTCCTTAATCTGGTGAAACTATAATTAGTGCAATGACTAATTTTTCTTTTAATAACTCAAAATCTTTTAGGTGTTCTTCATCAAAATTGAAAATAACATCTTTCTCCAATAAATGACATAAAGGCTTAGCAATTTTTTAGAAGTGTTCAATATATCATCTGTAGAATCCAACATGTCCTAAAAAACTCCTAATTTTCCTTCCATTTATTGGATAAGGTAAATTAACGATCACTTGAATTTTAGCAAGATCTACTTCTATACCGTTTTCTGATATTTGATGTCCTAATACAATTCCTCCTGATAACATAAACTGGAATTTTTCCCAATTAAGGACTAAATTTATTTCTTCACAGTGTTTGACTTTAGATAAATGTTCTAAACATGAGTCAAATGAAGTTCTAAACACTGAAAAATCATCCATAAAATCTTGAATCCCTTTTTCAATTAAATCACAAAAAATTGCCTTCATACATCTTTAAAATGTAGCAGGGGCATTACATAAACCAAAGGACATTCTTCTAAAAGCAAATGTACCATACGGACTGGTGAACATGGTTTTCTCTTGATCCTTAGGAGTTATTTGTATTTGGTGATAACCAGTATATCCATCCAGAAAACAAAAGTATTTACGCCTGTCGGCACAATTTTTGGTGTGGGGTTTGCCTGTAAGAAGCTGTCGGTCATTGGAATTGAAATCTCANGCTTTATGTGCAAATTCAACTGGTAAGTGACAAGCTTTCCCAAATATTAGCCTATATGGGAACATTCCTATAAGAGTTTTTTATGGCATTCTATAAGCCCACAAAGCATAGTCAATTTGACTGACCAATCCATTTTTGTTGGATTTACAGATTTTTCCATAATTCTTTTAATTTCATGATTTGATAATTCAGTCAAACCACTTGTCTGAGGATGATAAGCAATAACAATCTTATGGTTTATATGATATTTCTTTAACAATCATTATGACATTTCTAAAATGACTTCCCCCATCAGTTATGATAACTCTCGGCATCCCAAATCTGTAAAATATATTCGTTTTCAAAAACTTTGCAACATCTAGAGTATCACATCAAGGTAAAGCAACAGCTTCTATCCATTTGGATACATAGTCCACTGCTAACAATATATATAAAATTCTGAAAGATGGTATAAATGGTCCCATGAAATCTAATCTCAAAAAATCAAATAATTCAACTTCTAGCATATAATTGAGGGGCATCTCATTTCTTATAGAAATATTGCCTACACGTTGACATCTATCACAAGTTTTGATATAAGCATTAACATCTCTAAAGATTGTAGGCCAATAAAATTCAAATTGTAAAATTTTGTATGTTATTTTATCAACACCAAAATATCCCCCAAAAT
>JXCR01045561.1:19829-39999 GCA_002079205.1 Phalaenopsis hybrid cultivar | reverse complement strand
AAAAAAAAATAGTTCAACTAGCGGCTCGCGAGCGATGCGAGGATTATTATTCATTTATGATTAAAATATGTTAAATGATTAAAATATGTTAAATCAGATTTGAAGATTCTAATAGATACACGTGTTGAAGAATCAACCCGACGAATGCAAAGAGCTGCTGATTAGCAATGAGCATTTTATCTAGCCGATCAAATCAAGAGCCGATCGAACCAAGAAAGCTGACAAATAAGTAGGTGAGGGCTTGTCACAATGGTAGCAAGCGAAAAGACAATCCGACAAGAAAGGATTCGGTAATAGTAAAGTAATCTTGACATTTACTTCGACTAACTGGTAGTAGAGAATCTTAAGGGCATTATCAATATTTCACATTATGAATTGTATTTACTGTAAATATGATAACAACAGTTATGTAAAGGGGACCTTTTCGATGAAAGCTCGAGAAGATTAGTAATATTATACTCTTAAGGCTCTTTTACTTATATTTTTCTCTCTCTCTACCTTCTCCCTATACTCTATTCCATGAGTGTGATATACAAACAAGTTTGGGTTCAACTCCCTGAAGGGCGTAGTGAGCATGGATCATATCACAAACAAAAAGAGAAGTATCTCATGGAGAAGAATCCATATTTTGGAAATCAACGTCAATATGACTCGAACACATGAGATTGTGACTCAATAGATCACCGACCTCAAGGAATAGAAGTTAGATGTAATCAGATATGATCTTTCCACGAGAGAATGCAACCACAACGACTAATGACGCCTCGCCACCCAGAAAGAACGACAGTCATGAGTGGTATATGAGCCCCTGAACCAGATTAAGAAACACACTACCTGGACAGTGCAACTTATGTGCCTTTCAATCATTGAAGATATGGTCATGTAGAAGCTCCACGACACATATCATAAAAAAATACCTTTTTACAACGAATCTCTAAAGTCAGGCCCTTGCAGCGCTTCAAAATCTTGGCTTTAGATTCTTATCCGGGACGTTGGATTTGACTAATCATATATCCCCTTTAGAGTTGATTGAATGATTATTGAGAATACGAGATGTGCTCAATTGTCACATATTCTTCACAATGCTTGAATAGTCAACTCATCATTAGTTCAATAGTCTGTCGTTGGGAGTGATTACACCTACACAGATTTCAAAAGAATGTTCATAGCCCAGTTCACTAGTGTGTAGATCAACAACAACAAAGCCACATAANATAACTAATAAAAGTCTTTCTATTTTCAATTGTAAGACGTGTCAATTAGCCAAATATCACCGAGTTCATTATCTACCCCACACTTACCTTCCGCTCCTTTTTCAGTAGCCTTTGGGTCACTCTCGCAATTTCAGCTACACCGATAAATTGTGGTTTCTTATCTTGAATGATGAACACACTCGAATGGCGTAAGTTTATATTCTAAAAAACAAATCGAGAGTTGATGTCACCTTCCAAAACTTCTGTGCTTTTATTTTGACCCAATTTAAACTCCAATTCAGGTCCTTCAGACCAATAATGTTCATGTCTTTTAACTCTATTTTAGGAGAATACTTGATAAGCAAGGGCAATCTCATCATAGCTCGTGTACAGATACTCCACAACAAAATAGAGTAGCCGAAAAGAAAAATTGACATCTCTTCGATGTTGTTCGCTCCATTATGTTTCAATCTAATGTCCCTAAATGANAACCTTCAGCAACGGGTCTCACTACGACATTAGAGCCAACCACAGTTCAGTCGGCTCCAACCTGAAACATTCTAGAATCCTCCGACACTTTGAAAAGTCAAATAGAATAATTGGTTAGGCTACTTGGATCCAATCAGGTCTCTATTGGTTCATCACCCTCCCAAGTCCGTCAAGGTACTATTCCTATGACACTCGCATCTTTTACCTTCTTTAGTCCATGAATCATTTGATTCAGGTACCACGAGCCATGCTCTGAGAAAGATAAGCCAGAATTGCAGATGACTCTTGTAGTTCCATTGCTGGTAAATGGTCGTTTGTTCTAACTATCGATCTAACCCTGAAATCTATGTTACATGTTCCACTGTTGAAATATTAACTTTTATGTGATAGTAAGTTTGACGGATGACATTAATTGTGTTGCTCCATTCACTCAAGATGTTTGTGTATTTCAGGATCATCATTCGCGGAGGAGAATTGGAATTGCTAAGCGGGTAGTCAGATGCTAGTAATTTTAAGTGAAAAGCAGGGAGCACGAAAACACTCCACTCAATAATTGTAGTTTATCTCGAGTCATTGAGTATCCCATCATGTTGTTGCACTATCATTTTGGTCATCCAATTTAAAATACTTAAAACATTTGTATTTGTTGATGATTACTAATAAAAGTCTTTCTATTTTCAATTGTAAGACGTGTCAATTAGCCAAATATCACCGAGTTCATTATTTACCCCACACTTACCTTCCGCTCCTTTTTTAGTGGCCTTTGGGTCACTCTCGCAATTCCAGCTACACCGATAAATTGTGGTTTCTTATCGTGAATGATGAACACACTCGAATGGCGTAAGTTTATATTCTAAAAAACAAATCGAGAGTTGATGTCACCTTCCAAAACTTCTGTGCTTTTATTTTGACCCAATTTAAACTCCAATTCAGGTCCTTCAGACCAATAATGTTCATGTCTTTTAACTCTATTTTAGGAGAATACTTGATAAGCAAGGGCAATCTCATCATAGCTCGTGTACGGATACTCCACAACAAAATAGAGTAACCGAAAAGAAAAATCGACATCTCTTCGATGTTGTTCGCTCCATTATGTTTCAATCTAATGTCCCTAAATGATTTTGGAATGATGATATACTAACTGTCACTTATCTCATCAATAGAGTTTCCTCTAAAATTCATAACTTTTGAATCCCTTCAGTTGTCCTAACGTCATCTTTTCCATCAATCGGATCATCACTACATTAGATCCCTAAATATTTGGGTGAATGACCTTTGTTCGGAACACTGCCACCACTCGTAGTAATATTGATCCTAGATCAATAAAATATGTCTTCTTATGGTATTCTGCCACTCAAAAAGAGTATTGGTGCCTGAATACTATCACAAATAGAATATATGTGAGTGTTGATGTCTCTTTTATTGAAAGTGTTCCCTATTTTCCTATCTTGGCTTTAAGTGAACGAGAGCGAGATATCTTGGACACAGCTCCTTATCCTACTCCTGTGGATGTTCTCCCCATTGTTCCTGTCACCGAGGAAAACCCGATTCTTGTAGTTCCACCATCTCATCCTCCCACTCTTCGTGTTTACACTCAGCGCACTCATCCTGATGCACCTACTATGGAGCGTGCTACCTACTTGAAGGATCTTGAATCTACTCCGGCGACATCCCAAGCACAATTCTTATTGAAAATAAGGAGGTGAGTTCTCCAAGCAAGGTACGCAATCAGACAAACTCTCTATTCCATGGCAAAATATGTCTCTTTTCGCAGTCTATCACCGACTTACAGGGCATTTGCAACTACCCTGACGGATCGTCAAATTCCAGCTATCATTGACGCAACACTAGCAAAAATTTCCTAGATGGATGCAATTACGGAGGAGACGAATGCCCTTCGACAGAACCATACGTGAAACTTGGTAGATATTCCTCGGGAAAAGAAAGCAGTAGAGTGCTGATGAATTTTTAGCATCAAGCCGCCAAAGGATTCTCACAGACATACGGAGTATATTTGCTATGGTGGCTAAGTTAAACACCATTCAGGTCATGTTATCTCTTGCGGTAAATCTAGATTGACCCAATTAGAGTTTGACGTGAAGAATGTGTTCTTGAACGGAGATCTTACAGAGGAGGTGTACTTGTCCATTCTTCCAGGCTTTGAAATTACTGCCTCTCAAGCGAAAGTTTGTCGGCTGCAAAAGTTTCTTTATGGATTAAAGCAATCCTCATGGGCCTGATTTGACAAATTCACAAAAGTCGTAGCGAGTCATACTGTTATTCAGGCTCAACAAATCACACTCTTCTTCTGACATTCATTTAATGACTAAATAGATATTCTTAATTTCTATATCAACGATATTATGCTCATAGGTGATGATCTACCAGCATTGGAGTCTTTGAAAAGCCTTGTAGTTACATCCTTTGAAGTTAAGAATTTGAGATCTCTCTGGTACTTTTTGGGCATGAAAGTTGCTCGATCAACTCAAAAGATTTGTCTGTCTCAGCACAAATATGTACTTGACTTCTTAAAAGATAACAATCTTCTTCTGTGCAAATCAATGGCTGTCCCGAAGGATTCCAATGAAAAATTAGTTGATGTTCCCAATGTTGTTCATGTGAACAAGACTCGCTACCAACGTCTTCTGAGGAAACACATCTACCTCGCCCATACATGCCCCGACATATGCCATGTAGTTGACATTGTAAGTCAATTCATGCATTCTTCATTATTTAAAAGGTCGTTGGGCTTAAGTTTGATTTTCTTGCGCCACATCTCTCGTTCTATTTTGGTTTACACAAACGCTGATTGGGTCGGGTGGTCTATCCATGACTAATGATCTACTTCTGAGTACTGCTCATTTGTGTTGGAAAATCTCGTCATATCGAAAAATAAAAAGCAATAAGTAGTTATCAGGAGCAGTATTGAAGCTGAATTTTGGTCCATGTTCTTGAAGATTTGTGAAGCTCTGGTTACACATTATGCTTTGCGAACTAAGCATGCCAACCTCTGTCCCTCTGCAATTGTTATGTAAAAATAAGGTTGTCATCAGCATCACTTACAACCCATTCTAGCATGATTATACCAAACATGTGGAGATTGACGGACAATTCATCAAGGAAAAGCTTGTTTGGGGAAATTTGCATTCATTTTATGCCCTCCAGTGGTCAAATAGTGGATATCCTCACTAAGAATCTTCCTCGGCAACTGTTTTATGACTTCAAATCCAAGTTAAATATGACTGACATCTATGCTTCAACTTGAAGGAGAGTATTAGAATTATGCAGAGATTTGTATTAAATGTAGGGATTTATATTAATTTCTGTATTATTTCTTTTCTATTTTTTTTTATTCTGTTTTTATTTCCTTTATTATTTCTCTTTATTTTATTTTTATTACTTTCCTTATGAGTGTCCTTTTAATTCAGTATATATACACCCCCTTTCAATCAATAAAATTTAAGCTACTCGATTTACAAATTCAACAATTAATAGTTTTCAAGTGAATATAATCTTGCTATCATTTTTCAATTGAAACTACTGGCAGGCTTGTTAAATATGAAAAAAAATATTGAACATTCAATTTAAATTTTAAAAATGACCAGTACATTATGTGGCCTTTTATAAATATGAGTATTGAGAGGAAAAGTATCATCAAGTTTATTCTATTTTTATTTCATTTCATATTTCTCTTTATTATGTTTTTATTACTTTTCTTGTGAGTGTCCTTGTAAGTCGGCATACATACACCCCCTTTCTATCAATAAAATTTAAGCTACTCGACTCACAAATTCAACAATTAATATTTTTCAGGTGAAAATCATCCTGCTGCCATTTTTCGATTGAAACTACAGGTAGGCTAGTTAAATATGAAAAAAATATTGAACGTTCAATTTAAATTTTAAAAATGACTTCAGTACATTGTGTGGCCTTTTATAAATATGAGTATTGAGATGAAAAGTATCATCAAGGGTATCAGCATATTAATAAATTCATATAAATGAGTTACGCACAGATAATAAGAAAAATAATATGGAGCAGCAGGATAAATATAATATATCTAGAAGTTGATCTAAAAATCTCTACAGTTGGAAATGCAATGTACACAGAAAGAAGACACTTGTAATTCCTAGGACTTTGGTTGCTGCAAAGTAAAGGGTGTATAACCTTTTACTGATCCTTCACACCAAATATCAAGTAAATTTAATACAAATACATTTTTATTTATACAAAGAAGAGTTAAGAAGTTAAATGCCATGGAACTTCGGCTAAATACACTTAACGAACAAATACGTCCGATATATTAGACCAAATTAAGATCAGTTGCAATTCGGATTAACAAATCTAGAACCAAACTTTAAAATTAAATTAAAAAAAAATGATGATGTTTATTCAAATTCCTTTTATCACAACGTAGTTTTTCTTATTAAAATGCAACTTTCCTTTTTATGTCACTATTCTTCCAAAACTAGAAAAAATATAATGTTTAAATTCACAAACAAATTGTATAGTCCCAGACTTGCCGCACAAATTAAACTACTGTTAAAGCCTATTCAGCTTCAAAAAGTTAGCAGCAAGAGCAGCACAGAATGTTGCCCATAGCTGGAGACAATATCCTATTCAAGGGATTGCTTCACATTTAAAGACTAGCTGGAGAATAAAAGATACAGTATGAATGTGATCATATGTTTATGCATCCTTTTAAGGCAATGATATGACTCTTGTAGCATCTCACTTGCTAACATTACGAAGGCCAACCAAAGAAAACACTTTTAGCCCTAATCCCCCTTGAAATCCCACCTTGTGAAGCAGAAAACATTTTTATGTCTCCGTAGCTCCCCTATCAGATAGGGGCCTTTTATATAAATTTCATCACCACTCTGCTAGGAAAGGAGTAATGTACAATGTGGATTCTCGGAGAAAGGTACAACCTAGCCAGTCCTCCAAACATTAGCTCTATCACTTATTTAAAAATCAAATTCAAGTAAAAAAAAAAGTTCTCCATAAATAACACAAAAAAAACTTGAGCCTTCATGAAGGTGCACTAAATGCAAGAGAGGTAACTAATGATAGTAGTGACGCAGGGGCATTGGGCTGAATTGGCCCCAACCCATTCAACAGGAAACCAGCCAAATCCAGCTTAGGGTTTGGAGTGCTGATTAGGGTTCCCCCCTTCTAGTTATCTTTTATTATAACTAGGTTGTTTTCTGTGTTAGGTTTAGTTTTCTCTATTTTGATATTTATGTCAGGCCAGCCGTCAGCATCCCTCTTCCCTTTCTAGTGCTACATCCGATGGCAAGAAGGTACTCTGGCTGCAACTCGTTTCGAGGTGGTGTGTATCTTCCATTCCCCGCTTCCCTTCTCTTCATCTAACAACCAGACTTGTTGTCATCTTCGTCGGAATTGTTTTGCTTGTTGTTTTACTAGTATCAGCTACCGTCCATCTCCTCCCCCACCCATTTATGTCTACTAACGTGACACCCAAACCCACTTGCAGCCTCCTTGCCGCCAACCTCTCCCCCCTTCCTCAACTTTTGCTAAGTTTGATCTCCCAAATTCCTTGCCATTGAAAACATCCCAGCACAACACCCCCACGCCCCCCCTTCATCGTGCAACCTCAGGCTCAGACCTTGTCACATCAACCTCCTCCTATAGCCCTCCAATCCTACATCCAGAAGCCACCAACTCTCTTCCACTAGCTTTCCCTCTATCCATCCGCTCAACCCATCCCACCAACCACTAAGTCGTTGCCCTGTTGTCTTACACCCCTCCATAGCCTCTGCTTCCCCCTCAACAGTTGCACCACCTCACCGACCTATGCCCTAGTTTAGGGTTGTGTCGTCGTTTTTTCTGTTTATAAGTGTTGTGGTTGTAACAATTTCAATTACAACAATAAAGTATTATTTTATTGTGGATTTTGGGTTAACTCCGGTATCAATTGGTATCAAAGCTATTCTAACTTTAGTCCTATTCTAGGGTTTCCTAGCATTCGCCCCTACCCAAACTACCTCCGCCAAAACATTTCTTTTCTATCCTCAAACCTATTTTGTATAAAAAAATGATCTTAATTTATTAGAATTCAATGAAAATATGGCACTCAATAAAACGAAATCGAGAAAAAAGATTCATGTAGTTGACCAAACTTAGCAGCATAAAGGTTTGTTGTTCTTGTATCCCCAAACCATAGCCAAATATTGATCTAACCCCAATTTTTCCCTTGTTGTTAGCAACCTTAAATAGCTTTTTCGCACCCGCAATCAATACCTCTTTCACCTCTCAAACAAACAACCTAGCCAATCCACCAAGGAGTCAATGGTCGAAAGCCATCCCAAGGG
Organism: Phalaenopsis hybrid cultivar; assembly: GCA_002079205.1. Taxonomy (NCBI): domain Eukaryota; kingdom Viridiplantae; phylum Streptophyta; class Magnoliopsida; order Asparagales; family Orchidaceae; genus Phalaenopsis; species Phalaenopsis hybrid cultivar. The sequence goes on along the minus strand of JXCR01045561.1, from coordinate 31,982 downwards.
GAAAGGACGTAATGCCGTCTATGAGAAATTTACAAAGAGGGGTCCAGGAAATTTTTAGGGAAGATAGACAGTGGGAAACACGCCAACGACAACAGAGGCTTGCCATTTATGAGATGAGGCAATCCGTATGGATCACCCATAACCATAACATTGACTTGCTAGATTGAAGAGATGTAGTGAATCCACCATGCTGATTCCAGGAATGAAAAACCTCTTCCTCGAAGATTTGATCTGGAATATCAACGAAGCCAAAATTAGAAAATAAAGGTTGACTTGCCAATTTCGATGGCCACATGGATCCAGATGAGGTCATTGAGAGGCTCAGGACCTTGGAGTGTGTCTTTGAGTGCCAGGACATCCCCCGGAGATAATGGTGAAACTAGCCACCAAAAACTTAAAAAAAGAGTGCATTATTTTAGTGGCAAAATCTGAAGTACCTAAGCCAATATGAGGGAAAATACAAGATCACTACCTGATACGAGATGAAATGTGAGATGCAGCGCTAGCTCCTACCCGCTCACTACAGGTCCGATGGTCAGACCCCTGTTTCAAAAATGAAAAAGACCACATAACCAGACAACCACCATATCTTATAGACAGGTTTCAACCCTAGGATCTTACAATCAGAGAATACCCAAGAGAACATGCAAGAGGAGAAACCAATTCCTAGTTGAAAAAAAGTGGAACCAGCCGATATTCCCAATTCTGACATGGACAAATAGTGTTTCAAGTGTCACGAATTTGAGCATATTGAATCAGAGTGCACAATTAGGGAAGTTATCTATTTCACTACNTTCAAGGGATTGCTTCACATTTAAAGACTAGCTGGAGAATAAAAGATACAGTATGAATGTGATCATATGTTTGCATCCTTTTAAGGCAATGATATGACTCTTGTAGCATCTCACTTGCTAACATTACGAAGGCCAACCAAAGAAAACACTTTTAGCCCTAATCCCCCTTGAAATCCCACCTTGTGAAGCAGAAAACATTTTTATGTCTCCGTAGCTCCCCTATCAGATAGGGGCCTTTTATATAAATTTCATCACCACTCTGCTAGGAAAGGAGTAATGTACAATGTGCATTCTCGGAGAAAGGTACAACCTAGCCAGTCCTCCAAACATTAGCTCTATCACTTATTTAAAAATCAAATTCAAGTAAAAAAAAAAGTTCTCCATAAATAACACAAAAAAAACTTGAGCCTTCATGAAGGTGCACTAAATGCAAGAGAGGTAACTAATGATAGTAGTGACGCAGGGGCATTGGGCTGAACTGGCCCCAACCCATTCAACAGGAAACCAGCCAAATCCAGCTTAGGGTTTGGAGTGCTGATTAGGGTTCCCCCCTTCTAGTTATCTTTTATTATAACTAGGTTGTTTTCTGTGTTAGGTTTAGTTTTCTCTATTTTGATATTTATGTCAGGCCAGCCGTCAGCATCCCTCTTCCCTTTCTAGTGCTACATCCGATGGCAAGAAGGTACTCTGGCTGCAACTCGTTTCGAGGTGGTGTGTATCTTCCATTCCCCGCTTCCCTTCTCTTCATCTAACAACCAGACCTGTTGTCATCTTCGTCGGAATTGTTTTGCTTGTTGTTTTACTAGTATCAGCTACCGTCCATCTCCTCCCCCACCCATTTATCTCTACTAACGTGACACCCAAACCCACTTGCAGCCTCCTTGCCGCCAACCTCTCCCCCCTTCCTCAACTTTTGCTAAGTTTGATCTCCCAAATTCCTTGCCATTGAAAACATCCCANATCTCTACTAACGTGACACCCAAACCCACTTGCAGCCTCCTTGCCGCCAACCTCTCCCCCCTTCCTCAACTTCTGCTATGTTTGATCTCCCAAATTCCTTGCCATTGAAAACATCCCAGCACAACACCCCCACGCCCCCCCTTCATCGTGCAACCTCAGGCTCAGACCTTGTCACATCAACCTCCTCCTATAGCCCTCCAATCCTACATCCAGAAGCCACCAACTCTCTTCCACTAGCTTTCCCTCTATCCATCCGCTCAACCCATCCCACCAACCACTAAGTCGTTGCCCTGTTGTCTTACACCCCTCCATAGCCTCTGCTTCCCCCTCAACAGTTGCACCACCTCACCGACCTATGCCCTAGTTTAGGGTTGTGTCGTCGTTTTTTCTGTTTATAAGTGTTGTGGTTGTAACAATTTCAATTACAACAATAAAGTATTATTTTATTGTGGATTTTGGGTTAACTCCGGTATCAATTGGTATCAAAGCTATTCTAACTTTAGTCCTATTCTAGGGTTTCCTAGCATTCGCCCCTACCCAAACTACCTCCGCCAAAACATTTCTTTTCTATCCTCAAACCTATTTTGTATAAAAAAATGATCTTAATTTATTAGAATTCAATGAAAATATGGCACTCAATAAAACGAAATCGAGAAAAAAGATTCATGTAGTTGACCAAACTTAGCAGCATAAAGGTTTGTTGTTCTTGTATCCCCAAACCATAGCCAAATATTGATCTAACCCCAATTTTTCCCTTGTTGTTAGCAACCTTAAATAGCTTTTTCGCACCCGCAATCAATACCTCTTTCACCTCTCAAACAAACAACCTAGCCAATCCACCAAGGAGTCAATGGTCGAAAGCCATCCCAAGGGGAAAGGACGTAATGCCGTCTATGAGAAATTTACAAAGAGGGGTCCAGGAAATTTTTAGGGAAGATAGACAGTGGGAAACACGCCAACGACAACAGAGGCTTGCCATTTATGAGATGAGGCAATCCGTATGGATCACCCATAACCATAACATTGACTTGCTAGATTGAAGAGATGTAGTGAATCCACCATGCTGATTCCAGGAATGAAAAACCTCTTCCTCGAAGATTTGATCTGGAATATCAACGAAGCCAAAATTAGAAAATAAAGGTTGACTTGCCAATTTCGATGGCCACATGGATCCAGATGAGGTCATTGAGAGGCTCAGGACCTTGGAGTGTGTCTTTGAGTGCCAGGACATCCCCCGGAGATAATGGTGAAACTAGCCACCAAAAACTTAAAAAAAGAGTGCATTATTTTAGTGGCAAAATCTGAAGTACCTAAGCCAATATGAGGGAAAATACAAGATCACTACCTGATACGAGATGAAATGTGAGATGCAGCGCTAGCTCCTACCCGCTCACTACAGGTCCGATGGTCAGACCCCTGTTTCAAAAATGAAAAAGACCACATAACCAGACAACCACCATATCTTATAGACAGGTTTCAACCCTAGGATCTTACAATCAGAGAATACCCAAGAGAACATGCAGGAGGAGAAACCAATTCCTAGTTGAAAAAAAGTGGAACCAGCCGACATTCTCAATTCTGACATGGACAAATAGTGTTTCAAGTGTCACGAATTTGAGCATATTGAATCAGAGTGCACAATTAGGGAAGTTATCTATTTCACTACGAGCAGCGCGCTATTTAAAAAATGGGTAGTGACGTGGTAGACACAGAGAAAGTTGATGACACAAAAGAAAAGTACAGCTTCTAATTGATGAGGAAGAAATGCTATAGTTTCAGCTAAGCCTGTGAAAGGGACTCCAACCAACTTAATGGTGATTGTCCAAGACAATCTTGAGTTCAAGGAACTGATATCGAAGGCATGGAGACCACACATAAAAAAACTGAGACCCTTCAGATCAATAGACTCATTCCTAAGTTGCCCCTACTGAGGAAGGTTCGACATATAAAAAATGGGGCCCATTTGTGTCATGTTTGGAAGATTATATAGAGTTATTTAGATGTTAGATTCACTTTAGCATAGGGCCCATCTTCAGATGTCTATATAGGAGGTATAAGCCAAAGCATTGAAATTTATATTAGAAGCTCGATGGGAAATAAAATTCTTTAATGGAATCTAAGTCCTATCAAGGAAAAAGTCTCTCCTAAATGGTAGCTAGGGAAGCCTGCCAATGATTTCACCTTAGAGTCGTTTTCTCTTCACATTTGAGTTTATCAGCTACATTATGTCGAGTACGAGAAGTGGAGAAAGGTTTTAGAATCAAGTGCTCAAGAGTTAAATAGTGGGAACCTATGTCTTATGTGCAGCTCCAGCTCAGCATGTGTCAAGAGATGATGCATATTTATTCTATCAAGACATATAGTGGAAGATAACACATATAAGATGGACCTACCAGAGGACTATAATATCTCTACTACCTTCAACATGACAAGCTTGACTTCATGTTATGAGGAGCCAAAAGCTTCGATAAATGACGTCGAAGCTCTCCCAACCTCGGGAGACTAACGGGGGCGCCGACCCCAACCGGTTCAGTAAAAAGCTGTCTGTTCAGCAGGGAAGTTGACCCGGTGAAACCCCTTATAGTTATCTTTAATTATAAATGGATGGGTAGTTAATGTGTCAGAGTTAGTTTTTTTTGTTTTGAGATTGCTATCAGAACAACTCCGACATCGCTCACCCCTCTCTAATGATGTATTCAACAACAAGAAGGTGCTCCGACTATAACTCATCTCAAGATAATGTGTAACATCCATTCCCCGCTTCCCCTTCCCTTCATCCAATAGTTGGACCTACTGCAGTATCTGCCAGAATTGTTTTGTCGATTGTTTTACTGCTACCAGCTACCGTCCATCTCCTCCCCTACCCATTTATGGTTGTTTCCGTGACACCCAAACGCACCTACAGTCTCCTTCTCGTGAACTCAACCACTAGCCTCTCCCCACTTCCCCAACTTCCACAAAGTCTGATCTCCCTACTTCCATGTCCACCCAATCCTCTACAATCACCATAAATCCCCTCCTTCATCACAGTCGCAACCCCAAACCTTGTTAAGTCAACCTCCTCCTGCACCCCTCCATATAGCAGCCTCCATCCAAAGTCATCAACTCGCTTCCACCAGCTTTCCCTCCATCCATCTGCTCAACCCATCCCACCAACCACTAGGTTGCTGCACTGGTGCCTTACACCTCTTCGTAGCCTCTTCTTCCACAACCACCGCACCACCACGCCGACCTACACCCTAATTTGGGGTAATGTCGTTGTTTTTCTTATTTTCAAGTGTCATGGTTGTAATCGTTTCAATTACAATAAGAAAGTAATATTTTATTATGAGTTTCGGGTTGACACCAATATTAAGTAGCATGCAACCCCTGATCACCCTCCTCTCAACCAAAGTATCTCAATGAAGCTAGCATAATGCATCACAAAGTATCCAAACAAAACAGAACCAACAAGGTGTTATTCTAGCCACCCTACAACTATAGCATCGATCACACCACAACTCATATACTTTCATGCTCCTAATAACAAATCTAAAAACCCTAAAAAATAATACATTTATCTGATTTAGTCTTAAAATGTCCTATAACGCCTTAAGGAGAAAACATTTTAACAAAACAAGCCTTGATAGGTAGAAGTAACAAAATGTAGGATATTGAACACAATATTGTTTCTATAAATCTAATTTTATGATTTATATAATGGTTTTGGGTAGTAAAAAATAAGAAAATTAGACGTTAAAACGAGATAATCGACTTGAAGACTTTGATGAAGTTAGATGAATTAGGATTAAGAAAAAAAATACAATCATGGAAAGAGAAATGATCAAGGAGAGATAAATAGCTAACTTTAATATTTTAAATGGTAAGTTAATGAAAGAAAGTTTTTTAAAAAGCATATTTAAAAAAATCATAAGGACTATAATAAAATTATCAAAAAACCAAACAAATTAACTCTAAATAAGATGAATACATGAAAAACTTGAGACCCAAATGAAATATCTCTTGAAATTTTGAGAGTTATGGCATATATCAGAGTAGTTTGGTTAAGAAATATTTCAATAATTTCTCAAGAACTAAAACAATGCCAAAATATAGCAGAATACATTTTTGGATACAACGTTTAAAAGTGAAAGAGATGTTCAAGAATGCAATTTTTACTAAGAAATCAAACTTGAAATCATACCATGTATAGCTATGGAAGGATAATGGAGCATATGCTTAGAAAATTGCATTCTTATGAAAACAAATTTGAATTTATGCTATTAAGATCTGTTATGAAAATAATATTGTACAAAGACAATTAAAAATGTGGGAAAGGGCAAAAAAAATCTTCATATGGTTCTTATTTATCTTGGAAAGGCATATAATTGAGTATCATGAGAACCGATATGATTTCAGGTAAAAAATAGTGTGCATTAATGTATACATAAGCTCGCATTGAAATCATTATAGTGTGACCAAGGATTTCTCATCACAGTAAAAGTACATCAAAGGTAAGCATTAAAGTTATATGATTTCGAGATGATTACAGAATCTATTCAGAGAATGAGAGTGGATTCCTTGGTGTGCGCTGTTTTAAAATGTCATAATTCCAATTGGTGTGATATCAAGTTAAAAAAAAAAAGCAATTGTTATTTTGATGCAAGAAATGCTTAGAATATGTGGGTCAGAGGTTAGTAAAACAAAGATTGCACATATAGTATGCATTTATAATGATTGCAGAACTGTTAATTTTAAATCAATATTTCTAAGAAAACAAATGAGGTAGAAGTGTAGTAGACTTAAATAACTTGAATCAGTTGTATGAAACATAGAATATAGATAAGGATATAGCTTCTAAAGCATAGATTGAGTAGTTACAAGAAAGGCGCAACTCAAGAAAAATAAAAAAATGAATTAGAGGCCATATTTAAGCAATCAACTAATTTATATGATGCAAAAATAAAAACACAAGGACATAACAAAACATAATCGATGGACACCAACTCATGAAAACTATACAATATATGGATAGATTAGACATGAAATAACATAATAATTTTTAAAAATCGGATAAACTTCTTGTCAAATACAATAGATTTTCTAAATCAAACACAACAAAAATAATTATAAAATCATAACCAACATGTTTCAATACAAATAGATCATTAACAAGAAATTTTCTGTATATATTAATAATAACTTCAGCATAAACATCTTATACAACAAAAAAGGGAAAGCATGGTAACATATAGTAGCACCAATGGAGTTGCCCTTTTTCATTAAAAAAAAAAATAATAATCAAATTCTCAAAAGCTACTTCAAATCCACTAAAACAAAAAGCAAAATATCCAATGTGTGTCATACACTAATGCCCTTGCAGCAAAAAAATATACCTACATTCTCATCTACCATTATTCAACACAATTAGTGCTTGCAATCATAGAAAGTCCTATGGCACATCAAATAACATTGAAAATTTGAGTGCGAGTGTGAATGAATCAAACATACATAAATGTGATTGACTATTCAAGATGAATGGAAAGAAAATTCAGAGCATCCATTGAATTGAACTAATGCAACACAGACACATCAAAATATCCAAAGCCATATCTCAAACCCTAAACCAGGGACATGGTTCATCATGATCATCAAATTCACATCTTAAAGCATGAAGCAAAGCATACAATTGTGCAATCTCCAACATTCAAGAACACTCCACTTCCAATTTGTTTTCCCAACCACTCCTCCCTCCATAAGTTGATTTGGCGTTCTTAGAAAACTCCAAAGATCTCTCTAAATCCATTGGTCAGCCCCCGGATACAAGGAAGGTTTTGAAAGATTGCTTGCTTAAAGAGAACCATTCCACTTGTGAAAATTGGCAAAACGAGTATTAGGTAATTGCTTTTTATTTTTTATTTTTTTACCTTATTAGTTGGACAAATCATTTATTGATATGAACACTAGCAAGTGGCTGCAACATTAAGCTAAATCAAGTATTGGCCTGCTATCCTAGGTTCATGAAAAATGAGTTATATAAATAGTTCATGGTATAGCCATTGCTAATTAATAATGAATATAACCAAGAAAAACACATTATGATCAAGAAACTCAAGCTGTAAAACTGGGATCCAAAGGCTGAGGCAAGTATCTCAAAATAGTTATCTGCACGACAATAATTTAGGCATCATAATTATCAGATATTTATGTCAGCACTTTATAAAATAACAATCAAAATTTAATCAGGCAAAGTATTTAAAAAAAAAAGAAGAAATACTTTACATAGCCTATTCAATTGATTTTAAGTGAATCATGTTTATCCATATACTACCAAAGCTGATAAAGCTACAATCATAAAGCTTCATTTTTTAAATAAACAAAAACTAAGGAGAACATCAAAAATTCCAACTATTTTCAAGTGATTATGAAGATCGAGCTAAAGCAAACAACCATACTTAACAAAATAGCATATTTACATAAAAACAATAAGAAAAATGGAAGTCTCCTAATAGTCATTCTCTGGTGGTCATAAAAGCATACTCATATGTGACAGAGAATATGACTTTTACCATGAGCACCCCATACCTATTAACACATGAGGAGCGGCTGCATGTATCACTAGAAGAGTCAATCAAAAAGTCCTAAGGGATAACTGTCAAATTGCATTCCAGAAAAGTTTCCTAGCTGAAACAAAGAGCTTGAAAAAGAATATCATTAATTCTTCTCAACCAAAGCCCTAAGTTCAATTCTAAAGAGCTTATTTGATTTTTAATATCAATCTTTCATATCATAATAGTTTAAACAACTGAAGGTATAAGCAACCATTGTGGTCACAACCAAATGGGCAGATGGTGCAAGCCTAGGAACTTAAGCCTAAGAACATTCATATCTGTCAAACCTTAGAACAAGAAAGCCAAACCAGCTAGATCATACAATGCAAATATATATTGCAGAATGCTAAATGGAACCACATTGAAAATGATGCAAAACTATATCTCGAATAAGGATAAAAGAAACAATTAAGGTTCAAGCCAAGCTCTCAAGCAGCTATGAAGGCCTTACCATACAGGATACTATCTAAAAATCTATGGTAAATAGTCAATCATGGGTCTATTATTAATCAGATATCTACATAAGTAGCAGCAACCGTGTATATCACAAAAATAGGATCTAAGTCGTCCAATCCACGACCTCTAATAATCTCCTTTCAACTCCATGCCTCCAAAATCAATTCCTAAAAAAAGCAGAAACTTTCCATATTTGAAAAAAAAAACATCTGAGAATTTGAACAGCTCAGTAATTTTCTGCTGATGGAACAAGATGATGATCGAAGGCATCCTAAGCTATCGAAGAGTCAGCTTGATGCCTTTCCAATCATCTTCGCAAGCACAGAACTCATCCATGACAAACAAAAGTATCTAAATCAAAGCCCTCCGTTCACTGCTGTTCATTGCCATCAACCCAGCAGACACCCAGCCAGTGATATTATGTGTTCTTAAACTCCAAAAAAAAAAAAAAAACCCAGAAATTAAACACGGAGAACCTTTAAAATGCACAGGACCAAGAAGGAGGAATCGGATACCGTACTTTACTCACCTTCTCGAAGTCAAAATACCCGATCCCATGACCAAGTAAGACTTCCATTCCATGCGCAGGCTACCCAAAAGCTCCAGCTACATCCATCGATCTGTACTAATAAACTCAACTTGTTCCTTCTGGCTCTCATTAATCTCGAAGATACAAGTGAGCTCTACGCAAGTCCTGGATCGAAAGACGACGAAAAACCACAATAAAGTTCAAACCTGTCGCTCGATCTCAGGAACTTCACAAGAGCCGGTCCNCCAAAAGCTCCAGCTACATCCATCGATCTGTACTAATAAACTCAACTTGTTCCTTCTGGCTCTCATTAATCTCGAAGATACAAGTGAGCTCTACGCAAGTCCTGGATCGAAAGACGACGAAAAACAACAATAAAGGTCAAACCTGTCGCTCGATCTCAGGAACTTCACAAGAGCCGGTCCACCAAGCAGGGAGTCAAGGTTCTTTAATGCATGCAAGGGCGGCGGCTTTCGACTAAAAGGAGGTCGATTGGGCAAAGCCGGAACAAACGAAGAGAGAGAGAAATCTGTGGTCCGGCGCCTGGCGGGTAGAGTAGGAAAACTTGAAGAGGAATAACGGATTCCACCCCGACTCCATTAGTAGGAGTAGAAGAGCTAGGTCCAAAAAATAGAAGAAACGTGAGGAAAGCATTCGAAAACACGGGAATAGTCAAATACGGCGAATCGGCGATAGTAAAACGANCGTGAGGAAAGCATTCGAAAACACGGGAATAGTCAAATACGGCGAATCGGCGATAGTAAAACGAAAAAAAAATAGTTCAACTAGCGGCTCGCGAGCGATGCGAGGATTATTATTCATTTATGATTAAAATATGTTAAATGATTAAAATATGTTAAATCATATTTGAAGACTCTAAATGACACACGTGTTGAAGAATCAACCCGACGAATGCAAAGAGCTGCTGGCTAGCAATGAGCATTTTGTCTAGCCGACCGAACCAAGAAAGCTCACGAATAAGTAGGTGAGGGCTTGTCATAATGGTAGCAAGCGAAAAGACAATCCGACAAGAAAGGATTCGGTAATAGTAAAGTAATCTTGACATTTACTTCGACTAACTGGTAGTAGAGAATCTTAAGGGCATTATCAATATTTCACATTATGAATTGTATTTACTGTAAATATGATAACAACAGTTATGTAAAGGGGACCTTTTCAATGAAAGCTCGAGAAGATTAGTAATATTATACTCCTAAGACTCTTTTACTTATATATTTCTCTCTCTCTCCCTTCTCCCTATACTCTATTCCAAGAGTGTGATATACAAACAAGTTTGGGTTCAACTCCTTGAAGGGCATAGTGAGCATGGATCATATCACAAACAAAAAGAAAAGTATCTCAAGGAGAAGAATCCATCTTTTGGAAATCAACGTCAATATGACTCGTACACATGAGGTTGTGACTCAACAGATCACCGACCTCAAGGAATAGAAGTTAGATGTAATCAGATATGTTCTTTCCACGAGAGAATGCAATCACAACGACTAATGACGCCTCGTCACCCAGAAAGAACGACAGTCATGAGTGGTATATGAGCCCCTGAACCAGATTAAGAAACACACTACCTGGACAGTGCAACTTATGTGCCTTTCAATCATTGAAGATATGGTCATGTAGAAGCTCCACGACACATATCATAAAAAATACCTTTTTACAACGAATCTCTAAAGTCAGGCCCTTGCAGCGCTTCAAAATCTTGGCTTTAGATTCTTATCCGGGACGTTGGATTTGACTAATCATATATCCCCTTAGAGTTGATTGAATGATTATTGAGAATACGAGATGTGCTCAATTGTCATATATTCTTCACAATGCTTAAATAGTCAACTCATCATTAGTTCAACAGTCTGCCGTTGGGAGTGATTACACCTACACAGATTTCAAAAGAATGTTCATAGCCCAGTTCACTAGTGTGTAGATCAACAACAACAAAGCCTCAATCCCACTACGTGGGGTCGGCTACATGAATCATTTTTCTCCATTGCGTCCTATTTAGTGTCATATTTTCATTTAGTTCTAGAAAACTAAGATCATTTTTAATACAAGAAGCCCAAGTCTTCCTAGGTCTATCTCCGCCTTTCTTAACACAAGTCGAATCTAAAACATCTACTCCTTTAATTTAATGTGACCAAACCATCTAAAACGACTTTCCCTAATTTTGTCCATCAGAGGAACTAAACCAACCCTATCACAGATATATTCATTTCACATTTTGTCTCTAAGTGTAAAGCCACTCATCCACCTAATCATTCTCATCTCGACAACACTTAACTTATTATTATGCTTCTCTTTTAAAGGCCAAAATTCAGCGCCATAGAGCATTGCAGGTCTCACTACCGTCTTATAAAATTTTCCTTTCAGTCCAAGCAGTACTTTTCTATCACACAAAAGGCCCGAAGCATTCCTCCACTTTAACCAACCAACTTGAATTATATTATTTACATCCCCATCTATATCACCATCGCTTTGAACAACGGACCCAAGATATCTAAATCGTTCACACCTTTTAATAATTTGATCGCCCAAAGTCACACTTCTGTCACTAGAGCTATTACTACTAAAATTACATTCCATGTATTCAATTTTAGTTCTACTTAAATGAAGGCCTTCAGACTCCAATGTAGACCTCCATAATTCAAGTTTTTTCTGGGCTTCTTCTCTGGTTTTATCGACGAGAAGGATATCATCAGCAAAAAGCATACACCAAGGTACATCCTCCTGTAGATGTACAGTAAGACCATCCATAACTAAAGAAAAAAGATATGGGCTTAAAGCCGATCCCTGATGTAATCCAACAGAAATA
>JXCR01045561.1:6024-16222 GCA_002079205.1 Phalaenopsis hybrid cultivar | reverse complement strand
ATATATATATATATATCTATATATATGTATGTATATATATGTATGTATATATATGTATATATACATACATATATATATATATATTCACCCTCCTTAGTATCTAATATATTATAAAGACCATTAAAAGCAGAAATTTTGGCGTCACAGATTGTTCTTTTAGACTCCCCGTGGGCTGTTTGATTTTTTTCCCAGTTCTCTGACTTTTACGTTTAAACCAATTTTTATAACATAACTTCTTATATTTTATCTTTTCTTGTACATTATTATTCCACGAGCATGATATGGAGGAATATCGATACCCTCATAACTTGATTGAGGAGTTGGTCAAAGGCAGAAAGCTTAGAGAATTCATGGCACCTAAGGTGGTAACTTAGTAGCAGGAAAAAGTGCCAGCCAAAAGAAATCTCAATGAACCTGCACTAGTTTAATCGATCCACATTGTAGGTGTCATGCTTACTATATTGGAGGAGACCGTGAGGTTGCCCGATGGATCAGCTTAAAGAGACTCCGATCAGAATTTTGTTTAATAGCCATAACCCCACAACACACCTCACAACATCCACCAATTTTCTTCACTGATAAAGGCTTGCCCTCTAAAAGAAATCTCTACAACAACGCTATAGTTGTTGTCGCCCTTATTGTTGATTTTCAGATTTGCAGTATATTATCAGCATTGGGAGCTCTATAAACATATATCATTTTTGCCACACCCCGAGTCTAGACGACAACACACCCCAACAACACACCATATGATAAAATGAATTGAACATGTTTTATATTTTCAATAGAATGACTTTCTACAAATAATAACAAGAATAACAAGAAAATATAAATTTTATTCCATAAGTAATAGTCCATAGATTCAACTGAAAGAAAAATAGAAAACTAACTAAATCAAAATTGAAATAACAACAAGACTTCCCAAACCCAAAAAGAAAATAAAATAGATAAAGCAAATATTAAAAAAATGTTAAAATAAGAAACCTAAAACTAAAAAGCTTACTCTAGTGTATATGGTCCTGCTAAAGCATTAACAACAAGAGAAAGAACATGTGTAGTATGAACAACAAATAGGAATGATTATTATGTCAAGAGTATTACAAATATCAAACATGTTTCCTTATCATATGGAAACATAAAATCATTTTGAAGCAAATATTCATATTATTTAGTTTTTCATTTATATTTATATAATTGATTTTAACGGACACGCCGAAATTGGGAACGTCAATATCAATTCAAGAAAATCTAGTGATTTCTTATATAGTCATCACTCAACGGGCGTGTCAGCTCGACTAGCTAATATCCAAAAGAGTTTCAACGACCTTCATATGTTATAACGCTCAAGCATGTCCATTTTTTCACAGGCATAATATGTAAGAAATATGTTATTTCATGCAGACTTGGGATATGCCAGTTGCAAATTCATACAAGTAAAGTGCGGTAAAATAAAATATCATAATTATAGGTTTAACTCAAATATGGAATAAATTTTTCATTAATAAATTAAAGCAGTTGATTACTTCATCTCGAGCAATAACTGAAACCTAAAAAGTAAAAAGTAGCAAAAGAATGACTAACAAACATAAGAAATAACCATAAATAATAGGGATTAAAAGCCCCAACTAAAAATGATATGTTTATCCTCTAATAAAAATTAGTTACTTACATTGAGGTGACAAATACAATATTTCTAAGTATTTTGATAATTCAACTAGCATTGACCAGCTGTCTTGCACACAACATACTTCTAAAATTTAATTATGCATAAAAAATGAATTCAACTAACAAGTATTATTTATGTTACCATCATCACCATCATCTCTATTATTATTATAATATTCTTGGAAGAAGATACAAATTTAATTAAAGTTATCTCTCCACTAAAATAAAAAATAATAATAATAATAAGTTTACTTTGTGTATAGTTTTTTTTTTTTTAGAGAAAGAGCACTTGTGGCTCCCTACGTGTTAAAAAAAAAGTACAGGAGAGGGGAGGGGAGATGGATCCCCATTCTAAAAAGCAAAAAAAAATACATTGTAAACTCACCCCTAGGGGTTCCTCCTCCCACACTACAACCCACACAAAGAAAAAAACCCAAAAAAATACAAGTATACCTAAACAAAATACAAAACCCAAAACAAGTATACTTGTGCAAAATCTAGTAAAAACATGTAAAAATGAAAGGAAAGCTAAGAAAGTGGCATCAAACAAAAATTCCAAAGAGTTCCACACCAAGTCTGCCCAGAAATTAGAGAGTCAAACCGGCAGAAAACAGATCCATATAAGAGGACCATCAAAATAGTATCCTACATATCAAAAGATTCATCCTGCTTGAAAAGAAAGAACGACAAAGAAAATAGTGCAGGTAAAAAGGACAAAAGCGTAGCAAAAATTCCAATGGGGGAGCAGTTCAATAGGCAAGCAAAACCTTTAAGTTCTAACATAAGGCAGATCCAAAGAGTCCCCAGTAAGTAAAAGCCAGAGGGGGATAGGGGGGATAAACCAATAGAACCCACTTCACATGCATGCTTGGTTAACCAGTCAGTAGGTGAGTTACCTTCCCTGTGAATAAAACTCCATCTAACAGTCAGATGGCGATCAACAATTATAGCTAGTATTCATTTGAGAGTACATATAATATCCCAGTGGGGTGGAGAAACACCTACTAACATCTCATATAGCAGTTTAAAGTTAGTTTCAACTGTAATTGTTTGAAAATTAAAAGCAATTGCTACTTTTAAAGCAAAACAGGGCCCCAAACATTCAGTTAATAAGGGAGTGTCAGCGATAATAGGTGAAGTAAAATAACCCAGAAAATGACCCTCAGAGTTTCAAAAGAGGCCACCAACAACAGCAGACAACATATCCCAGCTGCCATCAACATTAACTTTCACCCAACCAATAGAGTGAGGCGTCCAACTGACTAACAGAGGGGGCTTAGATTTCTTACCTATGGAAGCAAAATTAACAGAGGCCCTTAGGGCCTTACAAAAATAAGCCAGTACATAGGAAGTAGTGATAGTGGCAGTAGGGGGAGGAATCACATTTATGGTTATTTTTAGTAGACCATAAAAACCAAGGATAGATAAAGAGAAGGAAAAACGCCTTCCATCATCATCAGGAAAAGATTTCCACTCCCACAAGTAATTAATTAAAGTGCCCCTGTGAGACTAGAGGATACCAAAATGTACACCAAAATGATTCCAAACCTCTATAGAAAAAAAATACATTAAAAAAATGTCAAATGCCTTCCTCCGAATTCCTGCACAGAAGGCATCTTGAAGCCAATCTTAAACCTTTCAGTTTCAGAATGTCAGTAAGAGGGAGTAAGGAGGAGAAATAACACCAGAGAAAGAAAGAGATAGAAGGAGAAAAGAGTTTATGTCAAATCCAAGTGCCCCAAAACCAATCAGGGTGAGAGTGTAAAGTACCATAGATCAACTTACAAACTGACTGAGATGAAGACTTCTTCCAAATAGGATAGTATCTGCGGGAAGGAGGAGTAAGAGCTTTGGAAATTTGCAAAGCATTTAACTCCCCCGCTAGAGAACAAATCTTAGAGAAATCCCAACTTCCTGGTGTAAATAGATCAGAAACTAGCAAATTGTTTGTATGAGATGGATGGGTGTGCTTTAAACGAGAAGACATTCCCCAATTATCATTCCAGAAAGAGATTTTTCCTTCACCAAGATCCCAAAAAATAAAATTCCTAGCAATAGATCTGGCATTCAAAATGGCCTTCCAGATCCTTAAGCCTCCCATCTTCCACAACACCTGGGAAGGTTAGGAAGAAACACAGTATTTTTTATGCATAAAGGAGGCCCAAAGAGAAGAGCCCTCTCTAAACTTAAACCAAAGTTTGCACATGTTAACCTTAACGGTCTGTTTCAAAATCTTAAAACCAAAACCCCCAGCTTTTTTGGGTTTACAAAAATTTTTCCAGGAAACCCAATTCTTCTTAGCACCACTCCCAACCCACAATAATTTGCTAAAGAGCCTCTCCAGAACCTTCATGCCATTCTTCTTAAGATTGAACACTTGTAAAGCATAGAGTGGTATAATTTGTGTGTGTGTGTGTGTGTGTGTGTGTGTGTGTGTGTGTGTGTGTGTGTGTGAAGATGAAGGTGGCGGCTGGAGAAGGTGCTCTACTAGGGTTTCTGGCAGGATGAAGGATGGAGGCTGCATACTGAGGTTTGTCACTGGAGTAGTGGACAGTGGTGGGTGCTTCACTGTTGGTTTCCCTTTCTAGTGGTGTTTCTTTTCTTTTTTCTCCTGGTTTTGGAGTTTTTCAGGAGGTACTGTTCCATTGAGCACACTCTTTGTTTGCTCATTGGGGGTTAGAGGAGTTTCTCTTTGCCTCCTATCTTGGATTATCTGGTTGCCAAACTATATTATACCTCTTTTGTTTTGATTCTATTGCAAGGTTTTGGAAGGTTTTGCCTTTTGTTCCCTGCTCTCTTCTCTGTATCCTGATGCCTCCTGGAGACAAAAATTTCTTTCACTGTACTTCTGCTGAGGAGGGTTTTCTTTTTTCCTTTGTGGGTGAGCCTGAAACATGGCTATAGCTATTGATATTTTAACTAACTCACAATGGACAAAAGCTACTTATGCTGGAGTAGTTGGAAGAACAAATGAAACTTTACAAGATTCTGATCAATTGGTGTTCCCACAAGAATTCCATGACACAGCTGCTGGGAAAGGAAACAGTCCATGTATTCACCCTCTTGGATCTAAGGAGGGATAAACTGTTATTTTCTTTGCTAATAGAGAAATTGATTCTCTTAAGAAAGAAATTAAGTTTACTTTGGTGGGCAAATTCCAATTAGGACATCCAAAGATGGAGCTGGTTAGAAATTACTTTGAATCCTTATAATTTATTGGAGATTGGAAAATTGGATAATTGATGGGAGGCATCTTTTAATCCAACTAGCTGTGGAGGAAGATTATGCAAGGCTCTTTGCTAAACAATCTGTGATTATTGTTGGAACCATAATGAAAATTGTGAAGTGGACACCTGATTTTGATCTAAGTAAAGAACCCCCTGTGGTTCCTCTTTGGTTCAAATTGCCCGGCCTCCCACTTTGTTACTTCAAGCTAAATGCTCTTTTTAGTATTGGTAGAGCACTGGGTACACCTTTGAAAGTGGATGCCCCCACTTTTAATAAGGCTAGACCAGCCCTTACAATAATACAGGTGGAGAGAGACATCACTCTCCCTGAGCTGAAGAGATTTGGATAGGTTCAGATACTGAAGGGTTTTAGCAAGAAATTGTAGCTGAGCAAAAGCCTTATTATTGCCAACACTATAAACTGTTTTGCCACACAGTGGAGAAGTGTTACATGTTACATCCCCCTATGAGAAGGAATGCTGGTGGGGATCAAAAGGATTCAGAAGGAGCTCCATTAAAAGTGACAGAGAAGATTGCTGAAGGAAAAGATCTGAATATCATATCTGAAATTACTAAAAGGAATGAAGAACTTCTTCCAATAACCACTGTAGATTCCTCATCAGATGATCCTTTAGGAGAGCTATTTGATTCCCCATAAAAAAGAAATGCAGTAGACTCTTCTATCAGATTAGTTAGAGAGGAAGTTAATGAAATTATAATGATCACCCATCCACTTGAGGAGATGGGAACTTTTATTAATACAAAAACCTATAACAAAGTCCCTGAGGATCATATAATTACGAGACTGAGAGAGACAATTGAAAAAGATTGACAAATCCAAATAGCTAGAAGAAAGAAAAAACTAGTATCAGAAGTGTAGAAATTACAACAAGGGGCTAACTCAATGAAGGCAGAAGGAAAAACTAGAACAAAGATTAGTTCTCCTACCCATAGAGGTAGAACAAGATCAAGATCACAACCATCTTTCCATCCCCCTCCATCCAATGATTAACATTCTTTGTTGGAATATCAGAGGGATGGCTAATTCCCTCTCCCCAAAAAGATTGCTTCACTTGAATTTTAAATACAAGCTATGGTGCATAACTATACTAGAACCTATGGTTCACAAGAACCCTCATAATTTGATTAAAAAGTTTACTGGTTTCAACCATTTTGCTAATTCCAATAACAAAATCTGGATTTTCTGCAGAAAGGAGATCACTTGGAAGATTTTAATGAACCGCGAGAAATTTTTTCATTTCTCTTTTAATGTTAATGGTCATATGGGATATGCTACTTATATATATGCAGGATGCATTAAGGAGGATAGAGAAGAGCTTTGGAAGTGTCTACTGAATATCAGCCAGCAGATGTCCTCCCCATGGTTGGTGGGGGGAGATTTTAACTGTATTTCATCTTCTTCTGAAAAAACTGGAGGGAGAGCCCCTAATTTAGTGAAGATGAACACATTCAATGATAATATAAACAGTGCTGGTCTTTCTGACTTGGGTTTTAAGGGGCCTGCTTTCACTTGGAAGAGGGGTGCCATCTGGGAAAGACTGGACAGAGTCTTAGTTAATGATAATTGGTTTAATCATTTCCTGCTTACCTTTGTAACTCATCTCAGCCTTGTTGGCTCTGACCATAGGCCTATACTTATCAACATCACTTCTAATGAACAGACTTCTTCCCCTCAACCTTTGAGATACCTCAACATGTGGTCTTCTCACCCTTCATATAAGTCTTATATTATTGATCTCTAGAAAGGTATCTCACATCCTGATCCTCTCATCAAACTCAATCTTCTACAAATGAAAACTCCCAAAGCACTCAGACAGTGGAGTTGGGAGGCTATTGGAAATGTTATTACTAATGTTCAGAATGCTGAAAATGAACTGCTAAGATTGGAGAAAGAATATCAGGAAGGCATAGTGGAGGAAAAGGATTTGCTTACTACTCAAAACAACCTTCTCATTTCTATTGACTATCAAGAAAGATTTCTTAAAAAAAAGGCTGCTATGAATATTTTTACTGATGGGGATAGAAACACTAGATTCTACAATGCCTATATTAAATACAAGAGAAAGCGTAATACTATCCATACAATTCAAAATGTTGAGGGGAAATGGTTACATGATAATGTTGAGATAGCTCATGATGCAATTAACTAATATAAAAGCCTGTTAAATCAAGTGCAGAATCACAGAATCCCTATTGATAAAACATATTTCTCTGCTGATCAGAACTACACTACAAATCTCAACCTTACAGAAATCCCAAATGAAAGAGAAATCTGGGAGCTATAAATTCTATTGATAGCAATAAATCAGCTGGCTTTGATGGTTTTACTGCTGAGTTTTACAAAAAATCTTTGAGAGACCATAAAGCCTGAGGTCATTGCTGCAGTGACTAGCTTCTTTCAAGGAAACAATTTCTGTGCTTCTACATTTGTTATGGTTCCCAAGTCAGGAATTCAACAAAATGGAAATCATTTCAGGCCAATTTGTTTAACTGCTATACTCAGTAAAGTTATTAGAAAAATCATAGTCAATAGGCTTCAGCCTCATCTTGACTGCATCATTAAACCCAACCAAACAACTTTTGTGAAGGGAAGATCTATTATTGACAATACTCTTTTAGTTCAGGAATTATTGTAGGATTTGAATAAGACTTGCAGAGGAGGTAATTTTATGTACAAATTAGACTTGAGGAAGGCCTATGACACCATCAGATGGGATTTTATAATAGATATCCTTCTTGCTAGAGGCTTCAATACTACTTTCTGTCAACTTATCAAGAGATGGCTTAACAATAATGAACATTCCATACTTATCAATGGTAAAGGTTGGGGGTCCTTCACTGCTGCTAGAGGTTTGAAACAAAGGGATCCACTATCCCCCACTATTTTCATAATTACAATGGATTATTTGTCTAGAATGCTGGATGAAACCCTTCTGAACCAAAGCTATACTAGATATCACCATAGGTCTAACATAGCAATAACTCATCTTCTCTATGCTGATGATATCATGGCTTTCTCCAGAGCCCACAAGAATGTTGTAAAGAAAGTGTTTCAGACTCTTCAAAAATTCCAAGCATACTTAGGGATGTATTTTAATCCTGAAAAATGCCAGCTGATTTTCCATAAGCATGCCTCCCTTAACTGCGAATAGTAGGCTTCTAATTACACTGGATTTTCTAATTCCCAACTCTCTATCAAGTATCTAGGAGTCCTCCTCCTTACTGACAAAATGAAGCAAATACAATTTGAGGAAGTCATTAATAAGATCTCTTCATTTCTTAATGGGTGGACCCAATCTTTTCTATCTAATTGGGGTAGAATTACCTTGTTGAAGAGCATTCTAACAACTTTTCCTTCTTATATTTTTCAGATGACTAATATTAAGAAAAGCACCCAAATCCAACTTTAAAGTGCATTTAATAGATACTTGTGGTCAGGTCAAAGGCAGCGGATACATTGGGCATCCTGGCAGAAGGTAGCTAAACCTCAGTTAGCTGGGAGACCAACTCCTTCAGATTAATCTTTGCAAGCTTTGGATCAAATTTAGAGCCCAATCCTCACTATAGGCCAAATTCATGAGAGGTAAATATTGTATGGACCAACATCCTACACTTGTTGACAGGAAAAATGGGGACTCCAAAATTTGGGTGAAGATGCTGAACATAAGGCAAACTGTTGAAAACTTGTTTATTTGGGACCTGGGAAAGGGTGAAATCAACTTTTGGCTTGATAATTGGTGTCCTAAAGATAGGTTGTCTCAACTTACCAATCCCACCAACCAAGACTTAAAAGTTGCTAATTGTTGGGAAGGAGATGAGTGGTCTATACTCAAGTTGTCCAATATTCTGCAAGCTCACTCAGTCACTAAAGTTGCTAGCATTAATATTGATAGAAGCAAAAATGATAAAATTATTTGGCATGCCTTCTATAAACAAAGTCTCACTAAAGCAATCTACTCAAAAGTATGCAGTTGGGAACAAATGTCTTGGGGAGACATTGTTTGGAATAAGTTTTTATCCCCATCAATGTCTTTCCTCTGCTGGAGGATATTCCAAAAGCTTCTTCCAATTAATGATATTCTCAAATTAAAAGGCTTGAGAGGTCCCTCTAAATGATGGCTCTGTCTGCAGGAAAAAGAATCATTGTTTCACCTTTTCTTTGAATGTGCCTTTGCACAATAAGTGTGGCATAAGCTGCTGATACACCTGAATATTGAAGGTAATCTTTTATGTTGGGATAGGCTTACTACCTGCTGGAAGACTTGGCACAAGAGGAATTATGCTTCAATACCACTTATGGTTGGTTGGTTTATTTGGAAGGAAAGAAACAAGGCTAAGTTTGAAGACAACACACCAAACATTGAGAAGACTGCCAGAAACTGTCTTTCTTACTTAAACAAGATGATCAAATTTAAAAGATCCCCAACATCTCAAATACCTATGCTTCTGAAAAGATTGATACTATTCAAATTCAAAAAGTTTTTTAGAAACTTTCTGAACATCACACTGTGAAGATAAATATTGATGGAAGCTTTACAAAAACAGGTGTTGGAGTGGGGCGAGTCTACAGAAATCATCTTGGAAAATGCCTCCTATATTTCTATACTCCTGTTATGGCTGCTGATGTTATTGAAACAGAACTCATTGCAGTCTTTTGGGCTCTTACCCTTGCCAAAAAAAATTGGATGATATAATTTATGGATGGAAGTGGATTCTGCAACTGTGATTAAGATGTTGAATCTTGATGAGGATTCACCATAGCATCACTCATAGTGGATTCAAAAAATCAGAAATGCAACTTCACAGTCCCATAACATTTTTTCTTTCATATATAGGGAAGGGAACCAGCCTGCAAATTGGCTAGCCAGACAAAGCCTAAGCTCTAATGATTTAATAGTTGCGGCTCAGCCCCCCTACCCTTCAGTTTCTATTGCAGGGAGACATGCTTGAGGTTCCACACTTTAGAATAGCTAACCAAGATCCTTGGAGATTGTTTGTTAGCTGTTGTTCTCATTTATTCATTTTTCATTTGTAGCTTCCATTGTGCTTAAGGGGTTCTTTTGTACTGAACAAACTTAGTTTTGTAACCTTGTAGGTTTTTTGGATTTTTTTAGGAGATGTGTTGATTCCTATATTGAATCAACCTAGTCTTCATTATATTCAGGATCTTGTAACCTTTTTTCTTATTCTAACATGTAGGGAGACACTAGCAGCTCCTTTATGCAAATATACATACATATACATACATACATACATACATATATATATATATATATATATATATA
>JXCR01045544.1:32025-52359 GCA_002079205.1 Phalaenopsis hybrid cultivar | reverse complement strand
ATATGAGAGCAACAAAGTTGACAACTTCCCCTTATGCATCATGGTTGAAACCAGTATCCCCCTCCCTCAAGTTTCTCATGGGCCATATTAGAACCATTGTCGTGACTTCGCTATCGGCTAATAACTATCACACTAGCGCTCTCAAATTGTAAAACCCTTCAAAGAAAAAAAAAAGCTTCAATGCTTCTTTGATGGCACCTCTCCTTGTTCATCCAAAAACTCATTTGATTTCACTGGACAACCTGTCCCAAATCTTGACTTCTCTTCCTAACAATTAATTAATCAAAACATAGCAGTCGTTCTCTTTTTCACCAAACCCCAATCTATCCTTTTATATGTACTCAATGTTGAATTTATAGTAGACATATGGCCAACACTAGTCAAATATCATATATTGATTAATCACTCCAGATTTATTCAATTCGAAAATGAACTTGATGATATGTCTTACGAGTAAGACTATGTAAATGATATTTAGAAACAATCATATAACATATCTCTAAATGAAGAGTTATGATAAAATTATGGAAGTTATTATTTAAATTTATTATTAGCAGATAACATCCCCGTGATTGTGTATACTTCACACATTTATGATCTATATATATAACAGATTCATCAAAATATTTTTATGCTTCGAAGACTATTTCTTAGAATTTCATATGGCTTTTAGAAATCATTTATGTATAGTACATAAGTATAACCAGTTGGCATTATTTTTTCTTAAATTAAAATTAGTAATCCATGCTTGCAAAGGGGCCGAACGTTAGTTAATGATGATTCAATAGCTGTCCGATTCATGGATTGAAAGTGATTTATTGGGTTTGAATTTAACGTTCAAGTTTGAATATAAATGTAAGTGTCGCATCATAATTCACCAATGGGGCAACTGCGAGATCTGACTTCTTTGTTATGAAGAACTGCAGATGATACATTCCCGCAAGCAATCCCTTTGACCCGATACTTATGCATCTACTTCTTATTTATTTGCATTTTTTATTTTACTATAAATTATTTTTATTTTATTTTCTTAAATTTGAATTCCCTTGCAGAGGTTTTGTAAAGGATCGTTTTAAAAAAAAGGGCTTATAAATAGTCCCATTAGCTAATTTTGATTTAAGATTATAAAGATTTGTCCTTTTCCAATAACAATAGTATATTAGCATGACAGATAATATTGTGCAAAATATTCAGCGGACACCATCTCTTGGGATACAATGTTATGATGCATTGTTTGCCATAAAATCAAACATTGATATTTTTTTTGCAAAATAATAAATAATGGTTAAAGAATGCTGAACATGCTTTAAATAAGGAAACTAAAAGTGTACTTGGAAGTGGGTAAGTAAGATTAGAGGCGTCCAAAAAGACTTAGGCATGTTCTAACGGGGAGTAGTTCTTCTTGTCAATTTTTCTATAGCATAACAGTTTCAATCCGAAGATAGCTTTATTGTGTTAATGAATGACTAATTAGGTTTCTTTTCTCTAATAAAATACACGCAATTATTGGTCTCAAAATTTGTGCTTTTGAGTTTCTTTGTTTCATGCTTCAATGAATACTAAAAATAAGAAACAAAAATAATTTTTGTACTAGTTGAGATCCTTAATGTGTTACAAGTTGTAATGTTTTTTTTTTCAAAAATTGTATTTACAATTGATCGTTGATGTGGTGATATTGATGAAGGACTATAAGTGTTGGTTGACAATATTGATGAATGTGTTGAGCATCATATAGAAGGCTAACTGTTGTTTAAGGTTGACGGAAAAGTGGCGGCTGATGTTGGGAGTTATATTTTGGTAAATGTTGTTGATTTCAAAAGAAATTGATATTGCCCAATAGACCTTGTTGGTGTATTGGTATCTAATTAACCAAGGAATAAGGGGGCGATGGTTTGCTTTTGAGAAGGAATAATAACTCCATAATTTCTTATATATATTAAGCCCCAAATTAAAATATGAAAGAAAAACTTCCTAAGGCATATAAATTTAGAGGGGATACTTTTGCCTGCATCCAAAATTATTTTAAAATACTATTTTTCTAATGAACAATAAGCATCACAAATCATATAATAAGTCAATAAATAAGTAGTTAGACAACTCTCCCTTTAACCTTTCCATATTGACAGCTAGAACCATTGTCACAAGGTGGGAGGAGACAACAACCGATTGGTAGCCAAAGATAGTGGTCTACAATGGTATGGTGGTGACCTCCTTTGGCAAGTTCTATGATTAGTGAATGGAGTATACATCATTTAAATTCTCAACACCATTAGCGTAATGGCGTCTACATATTGAAAACATAACTCTATATGAACATTAATCTCCAAGTAATAACTTGATTAGGTGATCTTTTTCTTTTTATATTTAAATTAAGATTCAAGATTAGAAAGTTTACTTTAGTGGCCTCCATCAAATTGATTCAATGAATATCATCTTTGGGAAAACCATTTTCGCATCATGTAGGTAAAAAATTAAAGATGGAACGCTACAAATGGCATTGAAAGATAAAGTTACAATGAGGTCACATTAGGCATAATCATAATATTAATTGATATTATGGGAGAAGAAAATGTTGGCTTTGACCAGCAAGATGATAAGGGAGAGGAAGAAGTAAAGGAGGGAGTTGATTTCACCAAAAACAATGCATCACATGGGATGTTTGAGAAGGCTAAGCTTGGTTTGATGATTATGGAGAAGACGAAGAGGGTGTGCCTAAGCATGGAGATGTTGAAGATGAAGGTGCTCATTTGGAGATGGAAATGATTATTTCTTAGATGGTGTAGATTCGTCTTAATTATCACTAATTGATAGTCTAAAAATAATTGAACATTTATAATGAGAAAAAAAAATTACATACATTAACAAAAAAATTTTTCATGCATGCATGAAAGATCATGTCTCATACACCTAACATAATTGTCGTCATCTTATAGAAGTTCTTAATCAAAGTTCATTTAAAAAATAATTAATCTTAGTTATACCAGGATGAAGTGATCACAAGGATGAAAATATCGAGTTTGGAGCATATTTTATTGCAATTGATGTCCCCAAGCTGTAAGCACGTTATAACTGACATAATTATCATCATATCCTATAAGTTTTTAATCAAAGTTCATTTAAAAAATAATTAAGGCTAGTTATATTAGGATGAAGTGACCATGTAGATGAATATATTAAGTTAAAAGAATATTTTGGTGCAATGGATGTATCCACATTGATGAAAATATCAAATTTGAAGCATATTTATGTGCAATTGTTGTCTCTCCTACTTGTTTTTCATCCTCATAATTATAGATAACCAAGTGAGTATTTTGTAACAAGTGATGTTATAGTAAGTACAACTCAAAAGGATAAAAAATGTGAAAGGCAAAATAAGCAACTTATGATTGAGTGTTTGTATGAAAAAAAAAAAATCTTTATTTTTATTTTATATTTATATCATAATTAAATTCACATAACTATTTTTTTTTTGCTAGGAGTAAATAATATTATAATGTGTTTAATGCATGAAAGAACCATGTTGATGAATGTGAGGAAGAAACCCATGTAGCTTATATATGAATTAGGGGAAGCTAAGCTAATAGAATTATAATTACATAACCTTATTGCATGGCTAGTTATTCTATAAATTACTTTCAATCAAGAATAATAAGGTCCTATAATTTCTTAATAGTCTCAAGGATAATTTGTTTGCTAGAATTAAATTAGTTAATATTAAAATCTTGACAATGATTTTAAACATTAGTTTTAACTTGAAATCGATATGCATTTATGAAAAATCTAAATTTAATCACGAATAAATAAGAAAATCCACAAGTTTGGGAAATTGCAAATTAGCCCAAAAATTTATTAGAAAACTCTTGGTGAATGCATATTGGTTTATTCATATATTTCTTTTTTATTTCAATTTTTTTATTAAATTGTAATCATAGAAAATGATTCCCTTGTAGATCTACTAAAAGGGCAATATATATAAATAGATTTACTAGCTGTTTTGATTTAAGTTTACAAAGATTTGTCCTTCCGCATAATAAAAGCGTGAGATGGTATATAATGTAAAAAATTCACTCAGAGACCATCTCATATGGTAACATATTATAATTCATCTCGTATTGATAATTAATTAAGCATTGCTATAGGAGCAAAAATATTAGTGGATGAAGAAAGAGGTTTAAATACGAAAATATAAAAGTGCAGTAATTAATTCATATGATCAATTATTTTATGGTATTATAATTTTTCATAGACGTTAACTTTGTCATAGTTAGGCACATGCAACTAAATAATATTTTTTTTTTTGNTCTTTTTTATTTCAATTTTTTTATTAAATTGTAATCATAGAAAATGATTCCCTTGTAGATCTACTAAAAGGGATATATATATAGATTTACTAGCTGTTTTGATTTAAGATTACAAAGATTTGTCTTTCCGCATAATAAAAGCGTGAGATGGTATATAATGTAAAAAATTCACTCAGAGACCATCTCATATGGTAACATATTATAATTCATCTCGTATTGATAATTAATTAAGCATTGCTATAGGAGCAAAAATATTAGTGGATGAAGAAAGAGGTTTAAATAATGAAAATATAAACGTGCAGTAATTAATTCATATGATCAATTATTTTATGGTATTATAATTTTTCATAGACGATAAGTATGTCATAGTTAGACACATGCAACTAAATAATTTTTTTCTTTTTTTTTCAATGGCAACTATCTATGGAATTAAGTATTATCTCATGCGTTAAAACCCATAATTAGTTACATTCTTGATAATAGATATATATATATGAGGATAATTTTTTTCATTTTATGCTTTATGTTATATGCATATTTACGTCCCATTAAAATTTGTATCAAGTAGTACGTTCTTGAAGAAGAAAAACTCAAATCTTGCATACACCCTACAAGCGATGTAATATTATCAATCACAGTTTTGGAATCAAAATTATTGCTGAAATTCAATGCTCTATTCACCAATCCAAGCAACAATTTGTATCCATCAACAGAACGGCCTTATAATAACTTTAAATATTCGTAGTGTCTATGGGATAAATATATATATGTTTAAATTATTGCAATCAAACAAATGATTTTGATAAGATTGAAGCTTATTTCTCCAATATTGTAGAATGTTCTATCTACTGTTAAGTGGAAGATTCTAAAATATTTGTATTAAAAGAGAATATTCTAGAATATTTAAGTAGGAAGAATTTAGGGTATGTTTTTCTAGAAAGAAGATTAAGGGTTTACAAGTTCTTAAATTCAGTATCTCATGCCTACAAATAGGCAAACTATGTTGTTGTTATGCTAGCCAAAAACTACATAATAAAGTTTAGTAATAAAATTTTCCCTCTTCTTCAAAAATTTTCAACAATTGATATCAGAACTTCGTTCGATTATTCATTAAGCATTGTATAAAATCAATATATCTACAATTGCTGACTTCAACTACTCGTTTGTCCAGATTGCAATCTTCAATGAAGAAAATTATTATTTTTGGTCTATTGGAATGAAGACTTATTTTTGCTCTCAAAATTTGTGGAAGATTGTTAAATAACGATTTAATGTTTCGGAAGCTACTTTGATTTTTTTAACATATCAAAAGAAGACGTTTGAAGAAAATCAATAAAAAAAACTCTAAAGTATTATTTGTTTTACAACAAGTAATGATAGATAACATATTTCCTCAAATCATGGACGCATAAACTGTAAAACAAGTGTGGGACACATTATTGAAGGAGTTTCAAGGAAATAAGAAGGTATGCCCCATCAAATTGCAAAATCTTAAATGAGATTTTTACAATCTTAAAAAGAAAAATAAAGAGACCTCAAAAGATTATTGTTCTATGATAAAGGAAATAGTTAATCAAATCAGAGCTTATGGAAATTCATTTCTGCTAAGAGAATAGTAGAAAATATACTTATTTCTTGTATAAAAAAATAGGTTACAATAATTTATGTTATTAAAGAATCAAGGGATCTAAAAATTTTATCACCAACATAATTAATAATGGGCTCTATTAAAGCATATGAAAAAAGTTTGAATAAACGAAGTTAGGATACAACATAAAATATTTTTCATTCTAAAGTAAATTTGTGATCTCGTAAATCAAATGAAGGCAGGAGAAATCCCCAAGAAATTTTTAAAATTAAAAATAATTATGAAAATTGTGGCAAATATCCTTCAAGTGGCATTTATAAAAGAAAGTCATTTGGAGAAAGACTTTTGGTTTAAAGAGAAATCACAATGTGCCAAAATTATAAGAAATTTGGACGCAAAAATTTTTTGTTGATTAAAGAAAAACCAATAAGCCAATTTCTCATAAGAGAAAGCTAAGATAAAAATCTCTTATATGCTTTTCAAGCTGCACTAGAAGAGAAGAAATATATATAATATCTAGATAGTCGTTGCAGCAATCACACATGAAAAAAATAAAAAGAATATTTTAGTCTTACAAAATTCAAGATAAAATTTAAAATTGGAAATGAAGATTTATGAATATTTTATAGTCTTAGGATTCTCCACCAAAAAAACATGATAAGAGATCTCCCTACAATAAAGGAAGTTAATAATGTAGTTGAGGGATGTATGTTCAGTAAATAACATTGACAAGCATTTTCATCATGCAAAGCATGGAGACCTACGGTGTTATTAGAAATTGTTCACACTGACAATTGTGGACCAATGCATACTCCATCATTAGAGCAAAAATAAAAAAGAATTCATCTTTTTCATCGATGACTGCACAAAAATGACATCGGCCTATTTCTTGCGAAAATGATCACAAGTATTTGATATTTTCTAAAAAAATTAAAACTTATGTTGAAAAACAAAGTGACTGCTACTTGAAGACATTATAAATTGATAGAGGTAATGAATATACCTTCCATAAGTATAATAAGTTGTGTGTAGAAGACGGCATTGAACTACAACTCATAGTTGGATATGCATCGGAGTAAAATGGAGTTTCTAAATGGAAGAACAGAACTATAATGAGAACAATAAGAACCATGAAATGGATATGGGACTTCCAAAAAGTTTTTTGGCGGTTGATGTATATACTACAATCTATCTATTAAATAAATGTCTAATTAAAGTAGTAAAAGATAAAACACCAATTGAAGCCTGGAATGGAAGTAAGCCATTTGCAAGTATTTAAGAGACTTTAGTTGTAAGAGAAAATGACCAAATTTGATGAAAAGATGGAAAAAAATAATTTTTTTAGGCTAGTTCTCAATCCAAAGGATATCAAGTCCACAACCTAAGAGCAAAAAAGCTTATAATTATTTAAGATGTGAAAATTGATGAAGATTCTATATACAACTCGAAGACAAAAAAGTTTGAAAGGAGTATCTACATGGTGCCAATAATACATCAACAAGTTGAATAAGTCAACAACCAACCATGATCTTCAGCACAAGCACCTATACAATAGTCAAATTAAGATGCAAATTCATTACCAGAACGCCACCTAGAAGAACAAAATCTCTAGTAGAAATCTATGAGCACTGTAATTGAACAATCACGAAGTCGGAAAGCTTCAATGAAGCCTCAAATCAACAAGTATGGTGAAAAGCCATGAAAGAAGAAAAAAAAGGTCGAAAAAATAAGATATGGGAGCTTGTAGATTTTCCACAAGAAAAGGAGATAATTGGAGTCCAGTGGGTCTACAAGATAAAACTCAACCTTGATAAATCAATGCAATTATATAAAACAAGACTAGTTGTAAGGGATATTCACAATAATTTGGAGTTGATTACAATGAGATATTTTCTCTAGTCACACGACATGATACAATAAGAGCATTAGTTGTACTTGCAGCATGAAAGAAGTGGAAGACATATGAACTAGACTTAAATTATGCTAAATGACTACTTAGAAAAAAGAGATCTATTTGGAACAACCTCTAGGATTTGTAGCTAGTACAAGTTTAAGAAGATAAAGTTCTCAAGTTAAAGGAGGCTTTGTATAGATTAAAACAACCTCAAAGAGCTTTTCATAGTTGAATTAATAACTATTTCATAGAGCAAGGCTTTGAGAGGGACAAAAGGGAGCCAACATTATAAATCAAAACTAAAGATACGAGCTACACCTCATTGTCTCCCTATACATAGATGATCTTATTTATATATAAAATAATGAGAATATGTTCAAAGATTTTAAAGAAGACGTGATCCATTCATTCTAGATGACCGACTTAGACATGATGCATTTCTTTCTTAAGATAAAAGTGATTCAAAATGAAAGTTCTATAGAAAATATTTTAAAGAAGTTTAAAATGAACAACAACAAGGTATTAGTTACTCCACTAAACAACAAGACACTTATGAAGAATGATAATACACCAAAAGCTGATAACACATTATTTCAAAGTCTCTTTAGAAAGTTATTTTATCTAACAAATAGGAGATTGGACATAATGTATGCAACAAGACTACTCTCAAGATTTATGCAAAGTCCAAGCTGAGTTCATCAAGGAGCAACTAAGAGAGTTCTTAAATATCTACAATAAACAAAAAGCAATGGCATAATGTATGAATCCATTCCCATCACAAATATAGTTGGATATATTGACAGTGATTAGTTCAGATCAGTGGAAAACATGAAAAAAGCCTTAGGATATGCATTCACACTAGATTCAGGAATATTTTCTTGGATGTCAAAGAAACAAGCATTCATTGCACAATCATTGGCTGAATATGAATAGTTTGTAGTTGCGGCAACTACAAGACAAACTATATGTCTAAAATACATACTAGAAGATATGATTGTGCCACAAACTGAGGCTACAAAAATCTATTGTGATAGCAAATAGGCTATAGCAATGACAAAAAAACTTGTATTTCATGGCAAAGGTTAACATATTAATATCAAATATGATTGTAATATGTCTTGAACACAATTTGATTGGAGTAATCTAAATTCAAATCAATGAGGAGTGATAAGATTGATGTTTATTTCTCTAATATTCTAGAATGTTTTATCTAGTTTTAAGCAGAAAATTCTAGGATATTTTTATTAAAATAGAATATTCTAGAAAATTTAATTGGGAAGAATATAAAGTATGTTTTTCTAGAAAGAAATATGAAAGTTTAGAAGTTTATGGATTAAGTATCTCATGCCTATAAATAAGCATAACTATGTTATTGCCTTAACAAGTCAAAAACTACTAAGCAGATTATAGTAATAAAATTTTCTCTTTTCTCTCTAAAAAGTTGCAACACGTTCGATGTTCTATGGGAAAAATACAATGCATATACTTATGATTTTCAAAGACAAACTTCAAACGCCAACAAAAAATGGAGGATTTTTTTTTTAGTACTTATTACACATAATATTTTTTGGTTTTTTTTATATATAAACAAATACAAATTATAGCTGCATAATAAATACACATCACGTTTTTCTGAAAATAAAAACTATCCACATAACGGTCTTCCTAATCCCCTTAAACATGAAAAATATGCAAAAACATAAATAATTTCTGGAGACAACTAGATTAACTCAACATATACCATTGTTGTAGGTTTAAATATTGCGAAGAAGTATGTCAGGAGAACGGCGATGAGCTGAAGTTTATTATTATTTTTATTTGGCTCATTGCCCGCAGTCTCCGAACCTCCCTCATTGTTGTAAATCTGATCTAGAAAACAAATCTGGCTGCATGTTTGATAGCGCGGGGATTTTCACTTCATCAAAGCAAACAAAAGAAAGTAAGCGACGATGTCCCTCCTTTCAGTGTAATATATATATTAATCCAGATAGTAATGCATGGAAATAACAGCATATATACTATTAATTAATTATAAGCAAATTAAAGAGCACGCTTAGGTGCGGAGGGTGCGCGCCCTCCGCATGCAATAATCACCCGCATGAGAAGACACTGAAGGAAGAGCGTTATTGGCGAGCTGGAGATGCGCTGTGTGTAGTCTCCGGGCTGAGAATCGGGAGTCCAAACCACTTCCACGTGGTTGTGTTTGCCGACAACAGCGATGGCGATAATAGAACNCTTCTGATCTTATATATATATATATATATATATATATATATATATATATATATATTAATCCAGATAGTAATGCATGGAAATAACAGCATATATACTGTTAATTAATTATAAGCAAATTAAAGAGCACGCTCTTCATAAAAACGATGCATGAGAAGACACTGAAGGAAGAGCGTTATTGGCGAGCTGGAGATGCGCTGTGTGTAGTCCCCGGGCTGAGAATCGGAAATCCAAACCACTTCCACGTGGTTGTGTTTGCCGACAACAGCGATGGGGACAATAGAATATCGCCATCATTATTATTATTATTAGTAATCATGCTAGTGCTCGACGCCGGCTTCAGTACTCCAGCCACTTCGCCGGCTGCAGGGTCTTCCGTCAAGTACAGCGAGGGCGGCGGAGACTGCAGGTATCTCATCAGACGCGGCTGCGGTTTTGGTGCCCCGGTGAGACGCTGGACGAGTTGGCGAAAGTCACGTTGATCGACGTGGTAGACGCGCTGGGGAGGCTCTGTCCTCTGCCTCCATGGCTTCTTCGGTGGCTTCCGCACAGAGTGAAGGCCGACCGGCGGATGTGAAAATTGGATGGGACAATTTGACCTCTCTTCCATTTTCTCGATTGGCTTCAGCTGCAAAAGATATCGCTAGAAAGTGGCCGCATACTGAGCGACAGCTTAATTAATTAATCTTTTTATTTATAGTTGTCGCATGCTCACAAAAAAAAAATTCTCATATTTTATTTCCGGCTATATTTCCCATCAAAACGTTATAAATTGAGGTGGCGGCGGCGTGGCCATATGGCCATGTAGCCGCCCACGTGGCGCATATTTCGTAATCAATGTGGACACAACGGCTGACTATTTGGGATTGTTAGCGCCTTGTCTCGCTTGTGAATTTATGAGCTATGACTAATGAGGTAATTAATCCATTCTATTTTGGGCTGTTTATTTAGATGATTTAGGGTCTCCTTGATTCTTTATAATCTATTGATAAGTAGATTATTCTAATAATCTAATAATTTACAGATTATCAGAATAAGTTGGTTTGTTGGGGCAACTTATTTAGAACAACTTACAGGTAGCTATTGTTGGATAAATGATCATTATGCCCCTATGATTAAGTTGTTTGCAACAAAATTGTATGAACATAGAAATAGATAAAACAAAACCCGCAAATCATTACGGATCAGTTCATTTATGTGGAATATTTTTGTTTTCTTTCAAATCATCATATTTTCTTTCAAATCATCATATTTTCATGTCATAGTGTCAAGATAAAATGCACAATCCATCTCAAAATTTAATATATGACACAAAAGTCTTTTAGGTATCAAAAATAGAAAGGGTCCAGGATGAGATGTATCTGCATTTAAATGTCACATATGTAAATACTGAAAAGTTATATACTATGTATATAAATTTCCCATAAATAAAAGAAGTGTGAAGGATTTAAAATTCTATCAAAACAATTTATACATTAATTATCTCCCACAGAAGCCTTTGTTTCTCCATTCTATGCGACCTCAAACAATCCAAGACAAAAACAGTAATCAATAAAATGGAACATTCACAAAACTATGACAGCGCAGATTTCAATTTCTTCTTGCAAGGAAATGAATAACATCAAGCTTTACTTTCAAAGAGAATCAAAATAATACTAGAACCAACAGTAATTCAATTATCACGAGTTGAAGCACACCAAACCAGCACAGCTATACCGATTTAGGCAGCTGCATCGAAATCTTATTATCTTGCATTGCAAGTGATTATAATTGCAGACACAAAAGCTTTTAGATGGTCTGTTGGAGAAGAACTTGGAAATGGTTAGAAAAAAAATGCTTACAGTGGACAGGAAAGGTGTTGAGAAGAGGACTATAAGAAAAGCTTCGATTTTGAGTCTTTCGTATGCCAAGGTCCTGCAGTTCGAGTGTAGGACAGCTTCGTCGCGAAGAGCTGAAGGAATCACGACCAGGACGGGTAGGGAGAAATCGCGACCGGATCAGAAAACGAATGATCGAGGGTTCTCCGCCTTGGACCGCGACCAGACTGGTTGGGAGAAATCGCGACTGGGCTCGAAGATGAGAAGGGCTCAAGGACGAGATCGAGGACTGGAGGAATCACGACTAGGATCAGAGAGAAGAAGGGCTCAGGGACGAGATCGAGGACTCCAAGGGTAAAAAGCTCGAATAAAACGCGGAAAGCCGGGTCCGATGGGCGGCCGCGAATAATGAAAAACTTGTGTCGAGCAATTTTGTACCGTCATTCGTACGCACGAAACAAACACATGCCCGTGGTAATAAGCCGCCTCAAGCTGACACTTAAAAAGTGATTACCGTCAATGGGCGAAAACCATGGCAGCAAATAGTAAGCTCATGTGCTGAGTTTTTACCTTTTTTTAATTAAAATTTGTACGATATGATCAAATTTCAAATTCATAAAAAATAAGTATTATGAGATCAGTACCATTTTCTCCATAGAGATGTTTTTTATTTGATCTACTTCAGCCCAAATATAAAAGAATATTCAACCAAAATAGCGCTTTTCATGTTATGAATGTTGAGCAAAAGAACTAATGATTTGTAATAAATTTCAATGTTCATTATTCAACAGCTTAGAAAATGAGTAGATCAAACAAATTCAAAATCCACACGTGTGTTCTCACTTCGGTCGCTCAGCCATAGATGATGATCTCGGTCACCCAGCAGTTATCTGCTGTAAGTCAGGCACATCATATTTTCATTTATAAAAAGTCTACATATAATTGTTTAATGTTTGTTCATAATTTAACTATGTAAATCAAATTAAATTTCAGTTTGGTCGATTTGATTTTATCATAATCTTGACTAGTTTAATTATTCAAAATACAAATATCCACTGCAATCGATTCCATCAATTTAAAAACAGATCCAACCAAATTAAGCAAATTCACCCCCTCATTACAATTTTTTTTTCATGCCCCGAAAAACACTATATCATACGAGTATTAATATTTATTAGTTACATATCATCTAATTATTCATTTTAAACATCAAGAAATTATCTTGAACTTTTATTATTTAATTATTATGACACTCTACCTGCACTTTCTAGTTTAATTTGAGTTACTATTGAAGTTAAAATTATTAATTAAATCGAAACAGATAATAAAATTATTAATTATGCACATTTTTTTATTTTAATAAAAATATTATTAAAGTTAATTTATCATTCAGTCAAATTTATTAGTTGATGTGCTTCTATATTGTTATCATTGATACACCTTCAACAAACTTTTATCATCTAGCATGAATCTCGAGGCGTTGTACGAATCTCAGAACAATCTTTCGAGCAAGAAATATTCAAACTTCGATTAAGAATCTTCCAAAGCTCTAATTTTAGCAAATTTATACTTAAACTAACCAGCTCGACGAGATGAAACCAATGATACCAAAATTGGTCTAATCTGAGTCAAATTAAGCTCAAATCAACCCATTAAATTACTTTTGGAAGCTTTCTTGTCATATTTGGAATGTCAAATAGATGTAGAACCCGGTGAGCTTATAGTCAAATCGAGCATCTCCATAAGAAGAATATGACGAGTCCAATATTACTCAATTTCAACATCATTGAGACACTCAAATGTCCATCAAATGACTTTCAAGTGAGGGAATCTCTCTAGGTCATTCGATCATAGTGGTTAAAATTTCTTTATTAATTGCAGCCAGAACTATATAAATAAAGTCCTACCCATTTCTCAAGGGAGGAGCTTGAAGCTTGAAGAAGACTGAGTTTAGAGAAGGAGCTGAAGTTCAACATTTCCTCGTCGCCAACCGCCACCGACCACCAGTCGTCGATCACCACTGACCACTACTCACCGTGGTCGACTATCATCAGCCACTGCTCACCACTCACCTTCTGCCACTGATTACCATTGGCCGCCACCCGCATCTTACGACAAGTTCATTTGTGCACCGATATTGTAACTTAGAAGATTGTGTAATCATTTCCCCTTTATGGGACAAGAGGTTGTAACTGTAATCGCCAGGATATAGTGGATTTGTTCAATTAGGCATACCCCGTGATTTTGTTGTTTTCCAGGTTTTTCACGTAAAAACTTCAAGTATCTCTACTGGTTATGTTCTTTCATATGAGTGCGTGTTGAATTCTAGTGCAATGCTAAGACAACAATCTATTACTCTATCGTGGCAAATAATCTAGCACGTATCACTTTGGCACCGTTTGTTGGAAACAAGCATTCCCATCACTAAAGTACTTTGTAGACTTACTGCATGGACACTAGACACAACACTCGTAACAACATAACATCTGACTTCAACTCTCATCATTCAAGAGGGCAGTCATGGAGCTAAAGGTGTAATCCTCCGCATCTTTCAATCCTAAGAGGCGTTACCTTCTAGGTGAAGGCGCCTCGGGGTCATTCTCTAGAAGATTGAGTACGCAGGATTGAGGAGTCTGAACACGAGATCCTCTAACTCCTACAAAATTTGATGCCTGTGCAACTAGTTGGAGCTTACTTACCATCAGTTCAACATCCAATAGAAATACCTTATTTGGTTCTCTTCTAATGATTGAACCACTCATGCAAAGAAAATACGTCGATCTTCTCAACATTAAAAGTTTCACTTATATGTCTTGTGCAGCTCACCTTGCACAACCCCGCATTGTTGTCGGCTCATGATGATGTCATCCGTGATGAGCTATGATGTCTTGTTTGGGAAGAATTCCATCTGGATAAAAGGGATTGCTTCCTCGCTCACTGCAACTTCTAAGAATCCTACCCTTTGGTGGAGGTCGTTATCTAACTCCCCATTTCAACGAGTTTCAAACTCTCGAACACAATGCTTATGAAGGGGTAACTGACCCATACGAGCACGTCGGCCACTATCGAACCATCATGCACATTCATCGTGCCTCTAATGCTTTTCTCTATCGAGTGTTCCCTTTAACTCTCAAGTTCGCACATGGTTCTACTTCTTTCGGGGGCACCACCAACACCTTCAAAGAGCTTGTCAGAATATTCGTAGAGTGGTTCATAATGAATAAAATTTTCATCAAAGATTTATCCCACTTATTGAGAGTTCACCAAAATGAGAGGAAATCTCTCAAAGAATGCTTCTGTAGATTCTCCACTAAAGCACTCAAAATTCCGGGAGTGGTCTGAAGTTACTGAGAGAAGACTTTCTTGGAGGGCTCCGCCCATGACCTTTTTGGTCATCACTTGTGCAGAAGACGGTCGCGCTTACACTGATATTCTCTATGGTGTTGAAGCTTAAATCTCTGTATATTAGGCCATTAGTGCACACAAGGAACAATTCGAGCGCTGGGGGGGGTAAGCACAAGACTAGTGTGGGGGATGTCGATTAAATATCACGGCGGAAAAAGTTTGAACCGCAGGGGAATCGTGAGCCTCAAACAGAAAAAGAATACGTGTTGCGTGTTAAATATTCAAATGGTCATCAAGGGTGAAGATGTCGTAAAGTGGCCCGAGTCATTGAAAAATTCTAGTGGTGGAGACGAGTCTCAATATTATCATTTTCACCTTACAAAAGGGCATTCAACAGAAATATGTTTTCATTTAAAGGAAAAAATTGAATGATTGATATGTCAAGATTAATGGGTCGCTACTTGCAAGAATGAGGTGATAGGAACTAGAATAAAATTGTCGAGTTTCTTAAATGAGAAGTGCAACTCCAAATCATCTTATTTGAGTAAAAGATTAATTTATAAACTCCTAATTTTATTCTACTGAGATTTTTCATGTTGTTTTAAAAAAATTACATTTAGTTAAATTTTCTTATTCTCCCACGAAATATTTTTTGTGTAGAAAATCCCCTAGAGGTAAAGTAGCAGACAATGTCTCCACCAATAACCATGGAAGTCGAGCCCAGGAGGCGAGACTTGGTGGGAAACTACGATTCCCCTTGAAGTCGAGCCCATGATGCAAGACTTGATAGGAAGCTACCATACGTTTGGAAGTCGAGCATAAGAGACAAGACTCAATAGGAAGATACTATACTCATGGAAGTCGAGCTCAAGAGGCAAGACTCAATGAGAAAAACTACCATACCCTAAAATTATCGGGTTTTACATACATAACACATAAAATAATGGAATTTACATGTTCCGCACTCAAACTTCATTATTTACAAATAAAACACCTAAAATAAACTATATCACGGCTCCGCTAATCCCGTCCCCGTCAAGCTTACTCCTAACATTACCCGGCCGGAGTCCGGATTCGTCGCCAACATCGCCGCACGCCTCGTAATGTCCAACCTTCCAGTCGCGATGTTGTTGCTGACCTCAAGATTTTCATCGTGGAAGCTTCACGAAGCAGGATAACCACAATAAAAGAGAAAACAAATAACCACGACTCAAAAATAAAAAAAAACAAAAATATTAATAAAGCATTGTATCCAACTTTCTTAACAAGAAATTGCTTACTGCAAGAAAACAAGCAACATATGATGAAAGTTGCATTCCTTACCTTTTAATAATGGCAAAAAATATATAAAATAAAACACAACATGATAAGTGCTAGAAAATTTACGACGGTAGAGTAACGAACTATCGTCTTAGCGTTGTACGAAAGTTCAGCACACACACAAATGAAAGATAAACAAGCGGAGATGACTCCAGAAGTTTTTATGTGGAAAACTCGTAAAGGAAAAAAATCACGGGATCTGACCCAGTTGCGGAAATTCACTATTGATTGTTGATTACAAGAATCTCTTATCCCACAGACGGGAAAGGGTAACTATATTTTTTAGATTATAACGTCGACTAACGGCGTCTGATGTGCGGTGATCGATGGTGGTTAGTGGTAGTCGATGATGGTTGTCAGAGGTCGACGACGATCGGCGATGGTCGTCGGAGGTTGGCGGTCGACGGTGGTTGACGACAAAGGTCGGCGGTGGTGGTCAGAGGTCGGCTGTGGTTGACGGTGGTTGACGACAGAGGTCGGCAGTGGTGCTGAGCTGCAACTTCTCCTCAAGGCCTCATATTCTCTCTAGACTTCAGCCCTCTTTCATGTGAGGTGTGTGGGTCTATTTATAGTGTTTTTGGTGCAATTAATGCAGGAAGGTCAACCATTTTGATTGGACGGTCCAGATAGTTTTCTCCGATCATGCTGCATTTAATGAACATTTGAGTGCCTTAACGATATTAGAATTGAGTAATCTTAAACTCGTTGGATTCGTCTTATCGAGTCGCTCGATTCGAGTATAAACTTGCTAGTGTCGACATATGTTTGACCTTTCAAATGTGTCAAGAAATCTTCCAATGGTGGTTTAATGACTTGATTTGACTCGGATTAGACTAATTTTCATATCATTATGTCTGTCTTATCGATCCGATCAATTGACTATAAGTTTGCTGAAATCAGAGCTCTGGATGACTTTTTATCAAGATTTAAATGTTTCTCGCTTAAAATATTGTCTTGAGATTTGTATTATGCTTCGAGATTCATGCTGGATGATGAAAATTGTAATGTATCAGTTGCTCCCATATTTTCGGGCGAGACCATTTTTATTGTCTGAAAATATCAAGATCTAGAGCATTTATGTCCTGCATATTCATCAATATATATTATTTTATTAGTATTGGTATATGAAAATTTTTTCTCCGTATATATTAAGAAGCTGAATATAGCTCAGTTGGAAAGCATCTTTTGCTTCATGAGAAGGTGGAAGGGTTCGAATCCTGCTTAAAACAGAAAAAAATAATATTTTTACAAAGGAATTTGAAGAGATTAAGGAATTTGAACCGATCAAGAATTTGAATTCTGAAAAGAAGATTAATAGAATTTAATCCAGTTTTTTTATTTTATTTATGAGCATTTAATGTCTGCACATTTTTTTATATTTATATATTAATGTGCATTTAATGTTGATTCTCTTTTTGAACATATAAATAGGCCTGAATGTGGGGGTAGAGGTGGAGTCCTCAGCTGATCCATGATTTCCCAGAAGAAGAAAATCATTTAGCGTAGTGGCGAAGAGTTGCAGTGCAGAGTCACGATGCAAAATTGCGGTGTGGAGTTGCGGCAAAGAGTTGGGGTGCAGAGTTGTGGTGCAGAGTCTCAGTGCAGAGTTGTGGCGAGTCGTTGCGGCGAAGAGGAAAGTTGTCTTCGTCCCGCGTAGCATACAAGCAACGTGATCTTCTTTATAGTTGCGGCGAAGAGGAAAGTCATCTCCGTCCTGCATAGCAGACAAACAATGAGATCTTCTTTCTCATTGCGGCGAAAATGAAAGTCGTCTCTGTCCTGCATAGCAGGCAATCAACGAGATCTTCTTTGTTGTTGCGACGAAGAGGAAAGTTGTTCTCGTCCTGCGTAGCAGACAAACAACTGGATCATCTTTTTTGTTGTGGCGAATAGGAAAGTCGTCCCCATCTTGCTTAACAGACAAGCAACGGAATCTTCTTTCTCTTTACAATAAAGAGGAAAGTCGTCCCCTTCTTGTGTAGCAGGAAAACAACGAGATCTTCTCTCTTGTTGCGGCGAAGAGGAAAGTCGTCCCCGTTCTGCGTAGCAAGCAAGCAAGGGGATCTTCTTTTTTGTTTATGTCGTGTATTTCGGAGGAGACTCTCGTGCCACCCTTGCACGTTCTAAAGGTGCTGAAGAAATATTATAGTTTTGCTGTCGTGCTTTGAGGAGAATATTTTCATGCTTATGTGGTGACGATATCAGGAGACCCCTTGACGATCATCAGAAGTACTGTTTTTTTGGAGAGACGATGTCAACTCTACTCAAAGATAAACAGATTTGTTGTAGCTCTTGTGTAAATATATGTTGATCTTTGTAGCATTTTTAATAATTAGATATGACATTTGTAGATGATGATAAAATATTTCCTTGCTTCTTCCACGGTTGTTGTGGCTTCTCAATCGTACGAAATTATTCTAAGGCTCGTAGCCTTCTGAGGTTTTACAGTGGAGACCATTTTGGGCTTGTCTTCCAGCATGGTAGCTTCTTATCGGGTCTTGACTTTTGGGTTTGATTTTCAGTGGCTTGGTTGAAAGGAAAATCCATTCAGGATGTAAAATCAGTTCTGAGTTGTGTAAATGGAGATGTTCGACAGTATTAACTCGTAATGAACAAAGTCATATGAAATCCACATAGGATGGTTGACATATCCTAGGTTGTTGGTCGAAGCTTTTACTTGACGACTGTAACCTGTTATAGAAGATGTTGAAGGAAATCCACAAAGGATTTTTGACATATCCGAAGTTGTGCATCGA
Source organism: Phalaenopsis hybrid cultivar (assembly GCA_002079205.1). NCBI lineage: Eukaryota > Viridiplantae > Streptophyta > Magnoliopsida > Asparagales > Orchidaceae > Phalaenopsis > Phalaenopsis hybrid cultivar. The sequence continues at coordinate 33,106 of JXCR01045544.1, read as the reverse complement.
AGCCTTTGCTTGACAACTGTAGCATGTAATGGAAGAGGTCAAATCGAGTCCCCGGGGATCAATTAATCCCAAAATAAGGTGTAAGAGATACTCTGCGTATCTTAAAGCTGGGGTGTAGGTTGCAATGAACCGTATGTTTTCTTGAAAATATGATTGCAGTCATACTAAAGAAAAATGTTTGACAACTTATCAGTTGTTGCTTTTGATTCTTTTGCCCTTTAACGAGGGTGTTTTTCTTGTAAAACAACCTATGCATAGAGCCTTGAAGAGATCAACTTCCTAATCCGGTTGAAGAGGAACTTCAGTACGGAGAGAGGCGCTGGGGAAACATTATTTTTGGTGAAGATTGCTCCCCGTTCTAGGAGCGATTCTCATAGACTTGTAATCTGAATGAAATATGGGATGACATCCCCATCATAGTCATCGGGACGTTAACATGAACGACATTTCAAGACTGCAGTNCCTAATTTTTCTTTGGGATACTGCAGGGCCGTCGTGATCCGCATTTTTCGGGTACAGGTAAGAGGTAACTATTTTTCCTCTTTGGTTTATCCAAGTTTTTTTATGATCTGAACATATCGGCATTTTACTTAGAAAAAAAAAAGAAGATAAATGTGCCCACTTTTTTTATCCAGATAGTAGATGAAGCAAAGTAGCTTCTCCTCAGAGAATTTTTACTCCTTGATTCTCATGGTGGCATGTTTTTGCTTCTCTGAAATAAAAGGATATTTTTTCCTTGAACTCGTTTTTGGTGCATTCAAGAGGAGTGGAAAATTGACTTTTGCTTTGGAACATTTCAAAAGAAAAAATGAAATACTTAAAGTTAGTAACTGGGGAATAAGATTGAAGGAAGAATTTGATCCTTGTTTTAGTTGTTTTGATACCTCAATGCTATGCGGTATAAAAGGATTGTTTAANAAAGTGCTTGAGCCGTTGTCTCCCTCGACACCTCCCTCAGAACTTTGTCGCCCAAGCTCAGGATTATCAAACCGTAGGCCTTGTCCAGTATGCCGATCTTCTCCTTCTCGGTTATGTCGGCCGGCAATGCCGCCGACCCTTATAAGGCTTCTGCAACACCCTG
>JXCR01045544.1:0-27334 GCA_002079205.1 Phalaenopsis hybrid cultivar | reverse complement strand
AAGTAAGAATTAATAATATAATAATTCAAGATAAGTTTAACATGATAGTTCACTCTCTCTCTTTTATTGTCCAACATTGAAGTAAAAAATATAACATGAAACCTACAATGAAGATTATAGTTTCTAAAATTTAAAGTCCTCGACACTCACGTCACTCAATGAGTCTTTATTGGAAGCATCATATAATGAACAGTTTTTTTTTTTTTTGNAGGAAGTTGAGAGGTGGGCTGCTGTGAGGATTTTACTAGATAAGGATGCAACAAGTTGGAGGTGCTATCGGTTGAGATGTTGGCGACAGTAAGGCAAATGAGTAATTGAGGACTGATACTTGCTCAATTGGGTGGGTTTTTTCAAGGAGTCGGGATGGCTCGTTCAGAAGAAAAAGGGGAGAGGGTTGGCGAGAAGGTTTTAGATGAGAAAAGTGAAGTTGTCAGAAAAGATGCCGCGGTAGAAGGATTTGTTGCAGTGAGGGAAATGCGAGGATGAAAGGAGGTATTCGGGGTCGGTAGAGGCTTCTTGCGAGTTGGAGGAGACACGTGAGGTTGGCCGCTTAGTTTGAGTTGAGGGTGGCTAGTCGGCGGGAGGCAAATATGCGGTTAGTGTTTAGCTTTCGTGGGCTTTAGGCACTAAAATTTCACACTGAACTTGAACAACAGAGGGCTTTTCCGCTACTTCTGGGTGAGTGGAAGAGAAGACTGTAAGTTGGAGCTTTAGATGAGGAGGGATGGAGCTTGAGGATTTTGAGGTGGTGGGTTGACGATGGACAAAGGTTCAAGCAGGTGAAGCTAACATAGGCGTTAACGGATGGTGTGTGATTTCTAAATTAAAGTTTTCGGGTGTGAGATTCATAAACATGAATGTTTCACATGCTACATATGTAAGAAACCCCCAAAAAAATGGTATGATTACTTTCAATTAAGGGATGGGAGGCGCATTTGACAGAAATAATTCTTAATGATGACCAATATTGTACATTGGTTGATTGCAGTGATAATTTGAATAATGTTATGGAAAATAACAAAAATCAATGGGCCACGGTGATAATCCATTATAGATATTTTATTATGATATTGGTAAATCTATAGTATATTTTAAATATATTTTTAACATTGGATACTTGTTAAGTAAGCTAGGAGGGAAAAGTAATCCTTAGGTTCTACCTTGTGTTTCCATATTGGTAGGTCCCTTTATCTTAATTTGAAATGTGTGATTATTACTATTTATGATATCAACCCATGTGTTAATAACTTGATCTTCACTATAAGCAATTGGTTGGTTGAAATTAACACCATTCAATTTGAATGCCATAGTGCCAGTACTTGTCATTTTTTTTTGTGGCAAAATGCAAGCATGTCACTGTTATTGGTTAGTAGCCTTACCTTTTTCCCTCTCATGTGGATTTTGTATTTCTAGCTATCACTTTGGCAATTTTGCATGTTTCTTTAGTTTTAGCTTCTAAAATTTTTTTAAATCCTTCTAACCATTTAGATACAATGAATGAAAAACAAATCCATCTAACCCTGTTCTTTATAAAATTTTGAGAAGCTATTTTTGTAGTACCTTTCTTGACCTGTGTTAACCTTCTGTTGAGTGCATATAGACAGATGAATCCATTTTTTGTTTGAGGAAAGAATGCTAAGGTAGATAAGCCCTTGCATTTGAAAGCTCGAGTTTTGAACTTTTAGAACAAGACTTTGCGGAGAATGAATATTTTCCAATTTAGTAATAGCAGGGGTTCTTATAGGGATGTTGGAGTAGTTGTCAATTTGGGTAGCACTTTTCCTCGCTTCATTCGTTTAGCTTTTATATCTTTAGTCCTTTGGCTCATATTTGATGGTAGGAGACAGCCTTCTATTTCTACGTTTGCTGTTGTATGTATCTTGTTATTAATGGTATCACATCGGAGCAGGGACTTGTGGGGTTCAGATCTCATTCATCCGAGCTAAAGTTTTTCTCAACACTCTTCATATTTGATTGAAAGATCTGATCTAACTTCTTCTATGAGGTTCCAAGTTTTCTAACAGAAAGGAAATTGATTATTCTTTTACATTTATGTTTCATCTTTTATCAACATTGATAAAATCGTTTCATTTGAAACACCACGCAGGATCTTTATCTGTTTGGCAATGTTACTTATAAATTCTCTTATGTTTGGCAATGAGAAATTTAACAATTGTCCGCATGGTGAAAANTAACAGAAAGGAAATTGATTATTCTTTTGCATTTATGTTTCATCTTTTATCAACATTGATAAAATCGTTTCACTTGAAACACCACGCAAGATCTTTATCTGTTTGGCAATGTTACTAATGAATTCTCTTATGTTTGGCAATGAAAAATTTAACAATTGTCCGCATGGTGAAAGGAGGGCTGCCGATCAAATGACGAAGGAGAAAGGAATAAATTGATAAGATTCGTTTCTTTGGCAGTTGTGAGTGCTCTTTGTAGGAGCGAGAAGGCCCTTGGCTAGCAAGAGGCTTGGCTGTTGTCCGGGATCTAACAGAGCAGTAGAGGCTTGTGATGTCGGTTTATTTGTCCAACATAGATGTCAAAGTTTAGGGGATAGAATTTGATTATTCTGTCGTTAACCAAAAATAGAAAGAAACGAGAGGGGAATGTTGTACAGGTATAGGACTTGGAGGATTAGCAGGAGATAGGCATCAATGATGCCCTTACACTTGGACCATTAAATTGAAGGTGACAAGGTTGAGGGAAAATTTGTGATACTTTTGTGGCTGAAAGGAGGCAATGGTGGTCATGGTTGCACAACTATGTTTGTTCACGACGGGAGAGCAAGACATGTGAAATGACAGGTGGAAGTAAACCAGGATTTTTGGGCTTGTTTTGCTACTAGGATGGTCTATGAGAGGATTCATGGTAGTTATGAAATAAGAGATATAAATGCAAAAGAAGTCATATATGCTTTTGTAGTAACTTTTGATAATGCAATAGCGACTGCATATTTTAAGAAAGGAGAAGATTAGGCCTGCTTACCACAATCAACAAATTACGCAAAATCATATTGTACACACATTAAAGTATGGAGCTAGAAGTATTATATTAACATCATAACCTATTGACAAATTTAGAAGTAACATATTAATCATGACATAAAAGTAACAAATATCAAATAATATATTAACTCCTTAACATTAAATCATGAATTAAGTAGTGATATAGAGAACATATTAAGATAAAATATCAAAGTAAGAATTAATAATATAATAATTCAAGATAAGTTTAACACGAGAGTTCACTCTCTCTCTTTTATTGTCCAACATTGAAGTAAAAAATATAACATGAAACCTACAATGAAGATTATAGTTTCTAAAATTTAAAGTCCTTTACACTCACGTCACTCAATGAGTCTTTATTGGAAGCATCATATAATGAACAGTTTTTTTTTTCTTGCCTCGTTCTTATTGTGTTAATATTCTTTCAATTTTTCTTATCTTTAATCTCAATCATCTTTTTTTTAATCATTAATAATTAATAAGATAATTAAAATTTGAAATGATGACAATGTTGATTACTTAATTTTTTTTCGTTGATATCTTTTCTTTTTATTTTTTTTTGGCTTTTTTTATACATACTTTTCTTGCTTAGAAAAATCAAAATTCAGATCTTGTTGCAAATTTATTACAAGTCATTCATCATATGATTGTATGCATTAGAAACCAAGGGATTTTATTCATCCATGAAAGCCTTTTTTTTAGATGTCTAATAATTTTTGTTTTGTATTATGTAAACCAATGAGTTTTTCCATAAGGCAGGCAAGCNGTCGTCTCCCAAAAATGATAGGGGTGACGGATGCAATCACTTAAAGCAATGGAAATATCCCCTTTGATCATTGGAAATGTGGTTCATTGAAATTTGTTATCTCTAAGATGGCAAAGATAATTTTTATTCCTGACACCAATAAAATAAAAGAAAGGGGGTTTTACATGTGTAGTACCCGAAACACTCATATTTACGTATCTCACACCCAAGATATTTAATTTATGAATGTCACACCCTCAATGAATGCTTTCGTCATGCACTGGTGGTAGGGAAGAGCTTTGGAGCAAGGTAGAGGGAAATGAACAACAGTGGGCTTATGTTTGTTGGGATCGAATGACAAAAAGGCGAGGTGAGCTGTAGATGGTTGTGTGTGGGGGCTTCTTTTGTTGGATGTTGCCGATAGGAAGTTGAGAGGTGGGCTGCTGTGGGGATTTTACTAGATAAGGATGCAACAAGTTGGAGGTGCTATCGGTGGAGATGTTGGCGACAGTGATTGAGGACTGATACTTGCTCAATTGGGTGGGTTTTTTCAAGGAGTCGGGATGGCTCGTTCAGAAGAAAAAGGGGAGAGGGTTGGCGAGAAGGTTGTAGATGAGATAAGTGAAGTTGTCAGAAAAGATGTCACAGTAGAAGGATTTGTTGTAGTGAGGGAAATGCAAGGATGAACGGAGGTATTTGGGGTCGGTAGAGGCTTCTTGCGAGTTGGAGGAGACGCGTGAGGTAGGCCGCTTAGTTTGAGTTGAGGGTGGTTGGTCGGCGGGAGGTGAATATGCGGTTAGTGTTTAGCTTTCGCAGGCTTTAGGCACTAAAATTTCACACTGTACTTGAACAACAGAGAGCTTTTCCGCAACTTCTGGGTGAGTGGAACAGAAGATTGTAAGTTGGAGCTTTAGATGACGAGGGATGGAGCTTGAGGATTTTGAGGCGGTGGGTTGACGATGGACAGAGGTTCAAGTAGGTGAAGCTAACATAGGCGTTAACGGATGGTGTGGGATTTCTAAATTAAAGTTTTCGGGTGTGAGATACATAAACATGAATGTTTCACATGCTACATATGTAAGAACCCCCCAAAAAAATGGTAGGATTACTTTCAATTAAGGGATGGGAGGCGCATTCGATGGAAATAATTCTTAATGATGACCAATATTGTACATTGGTTGATTGCAGTGATAATTTGAATAATTTTATGGAAAATAAAAAAAAAATCAATGGGCCACGGTGATAATCCATTATAGATATTTTATTTGATATTGGTAAATCTATAGTATATTTTAAATATATTTTTAACATTGGATACTTGTTAAGTAAGCTAGGAGGGAAAAGTAATCCTTAGGTTCTACCTTGTGTTTCCATATTGGTAGGTCCCTTTATCTTAATTTGAAATGTGTGATTATTACTATTTATGATATCAACTCATGTGTTAATAACTTGATCTTCACTATAAGCAATTGGTTGGTTGAAATTAAGACCATTCAATTTGAATGCCATAGTGCCAGTACTTATCATTTTTTTTTTGTGGCAAAAAGCAAGCATGTCACTGTTATTGGTTAGTAGCCTTACCTTTTTCCTTCTCATGTGGATTTTGTATTTCTAGCTATCAGTTTGGCAATTTTGCATGTTTCTTTAGTTTTAGCTTCTAAACTATTTTTAAATCCTTCTAACCATTTAGATACAATGAATGAAAAACAAATCCATCTAACCCTATTCTTTATAAAATTTTGAGAAGCTATTTTTGCAGTACCTTTCTTGACCTGTGTTAACCTTCTGTTGAGTGCATATGGACAGATGAATCCATTTTTTGTTTGAGGAAAGAATGCTAAGGTAGATAAGCCCTTGCATGTGAAAGCTCGAGTTTTGAACTTTTAGAACAAGACTTTGCGGAGAATGAATATTTTCCAATTTAGAAATAGCAGGGGTTCTTATAGGGATGTTGGAGTAGTTGTCAATTTGGGTAGCACTTTCCCTTGCNTAGCCAAAAAAATATTTGAACAAACAAATGATTACACCCTTGAAGAAACATTAAATAAACAAAGAAAAAAAACATGCTTAGGAATGAAAATTTGTTTTTATAGTCACTAACAATGAGATATGTGGTAGAGGAATAGTAGAAGGAGATGTGTCCCTTAGTGAGCGAGAAGACTTGGCAGGGATGAAATGGTGGCAAGGTTATTTTAGTAGACTACGATGTGAGTGCCGGGAGTAGAAGGGTTAGGGCCGTTTGGGGCAACTTGTTAGTGCGGTCGGCGTTTTGAAAACACCGACCAAGTGTTTGTTTCGCGCGTATGAATCGTGGTTGGAAATCGCTCGACGCCCATCCTTCATTATTCGTGGTCGCGCTTCAGACCCTACTTTCCGCGTTTTGTTCGAGCTTATTACCCTCCAGCCCTTCTCATCTCCCGATCTCTCGTCTCTGATCCCGTCCCAATCTTCGCCCTTCTCCTCTCAATCTTTCTATGATCTGGTTCCTTGTTGTCACCGATCTCCTCTGCCCTTCTCATCTCCCGATATCCTCGTCCGTGCTCTGGTTCGGACTCGTCCCCAACTCTCCTTGATCTCCCTGTAAGTTCTCCCTCGTTTTCCGTTACTCGCACCTTATGTTGGTGCTTCGACTCTCTGATAATAGTAATGTCTTCAAATTTTTTGCACATGTATTGTCTCTATCGGCTTTGGTGATGCATTGTTGTTGTGGGCTGATTTGTTAGCATAGAAAAGATTTTGATCCATGTACTCTTTGATGCACCTGTGTTGCCTCTAATGCCGAAATTTTCGAGTTCATGGTAAGCTCTATTTAGCACCTAGATGTTGAAGGCACATGTTTGGAATGTCATGGAAAGGAACCTTGTGCTTTCTTTATTTGTTAATTTTCTGAAGCATGGGATTGATCCATGTGCCGTCCCTTGGTGAATTATCTTATAGCTTCTCTATTATAATTTGTTAACTTTTTTGCATCGTTGGGGTTGGCAATAGTTATGGATAAGCCATTTCGGCAAATGGTTATACCAAAATTTTTAAGTTCAGCATGCCTCAAGTTCTTAACTATGATTAGAGAGTGAGCAAGCCTATTGATAATTCAGCAATATTACATGCAAGATTTCAATCATACACACTTTCTTTCATACCATTTGTATGATTTGAAAAAAAATGTTTGATTTACATAAATGATTTGGTGAGCAGGCTTAGTGGAAAGGCTGTTGGCTACTAGTCATGCTACGGCGTGCATAATATACATGGGTAGGATGGCATGGTTGGGAAGTTTGGTGAATTCAATAGTGTTGGTTTTTGGTTTTTGTGATGTGCTTGCTTGGAATGGTTTGATGAATTATGTTGTGGGCACTCTTCGGTTTTGGTAAATAGCATGAACATGTTGATATGTTCTACGATTCACCATAATAAGAAGCAAACTTTTGGTTTTATTCATGTAAAATACTTTGGAATTGGGTGGCATGTATGGAAATGTCCCTTCTCATTATATTATGGAACTCTACTTCCTTAAAAACTTGGAAATGTCCCTTCTCATTATACTATTGTTCTTGCAAAATACTAAGGCTGTTTTCAGGTTTACAAGCAAGAAAATTTAATTCAAATCAGCTATTGTTAAAATACTTGGTCACCAAATGAAGGAATGCTATGTATTCATGGTTATGAAATGTAGCAATGCACATACTATGCTACAGTGGATACAGTTGTATAGAAAATTGATGTTTGCACAATGTCACAACATCTCATTCGGAAAATGGTTTTTTCTAGGCATCACATACATATATCCAATTAGGTGTGAATACAGAGGAATTGAAGTGTTGACTTCTAATATTTGAAACATTGTAATGAGTTCTTTTTATGGAAAATTGATGTTTGGTTCATTGCAAGCCTTGTGTTTTTTTCGAGCTCTTTTTTGGAGCTGAACTCCCTTTTATTTTTATTGCTTATACAGTTTAAAATTCCCATGAGCTATGAAATTGGAATGAATAGTTGCTTTATGTGGAATTGGAATGAATATTTTCTACAGGTTTACAATGCTTATGCAGTATTAAGACTTTTGCAACATTGGACCATAGGCTGATGTATGGATTCACGAGTAAAAAATTATCATACTTTCATTTTATGAGTTCTTTGATGTAGCATGAAATTTTAACCTTCTATCTAATAAGTGCAAATTTGTCATTCATCTAATCTAAACATAATGAATATTTGTTTTTTGTATTGCGTTCGGGAGTAATGAACAAAAAATGAGGTTTTTTCCTATTAAGCCATGAAGGTATTTACAAGTTTATAAAGAGTTATCTTGATGTTATGCTAATCTTGGTTAAAAATCTTGTAATGGGAATATGTGTGGCAGATTACTATTCACGTGGAAGCTTCGATTGCCATTGGATTACTGCTTTCCATTCTTTAACAATTATCTTATGCTAATATTGAGGATAAATTTATGGAGCAGCTTGGATTGCCATTGGATTACTGCTTGTAACGACAAATTTCATTCTTTAACAGTTTTAATTTTTTTGATATGAAGCTGAAGCCCTAGGTATTATTGATCAAACACCAAGCCTATATTGTGCATATCTTTATGCTATTTCGTTTGATGCTTGGCTTGCAAAAAGATGCTTTCTTTCACATGCTAGTTAAAGTTTTTGCTTACGATTCTTGAAGTGTGGAATTAATACGATGATATCTCCATATGCTTAGGATCTTCATCACTATGGTTTGAAAGATGTTTTACCATTGGAGGTCATCTCCCTTACAGCGACTTCAGTTTTTTTTAGCAGTACTTTTTTTTTGCTTATTTAATGGAGCCCCTCATTGTTGTCCTTTATCCTCTCTTTTCTGATTATTGGTTTGTATAACAATTTTTTTCATTCTCATAATATATTAGTCCAAAATGTAGAGTTTGTTACGTGCTTTAAGTTATTTTTTTAACTGTCGTGTTCTTCAATTAGTACACACACGACTAAAATAACTGAAGGGGATCCATCTGTAATGTGGGATAAAAAGGTAATGTACATTTTTTGCAATATTTGTATTAAAGAAATTGAGATCGTAAATAGACCAACCACATATTTTAAGAGGTTTAAAGAATTGACAGGAATAGATTACGACAGATTAAAATTAAAAAAACAAATGAGTTCAATTGAAGAAGTGGAAAATTTGGAAGGAGCTGAAACGTGGATCCACCGGGTTGANGTAACAACTTGTATTACTAGATACTCTCTAATCTTCTCTATGTTTCCATGAAGAAGTTTGAATATGTACTCCTAGTCCTTCATCTAATTTGTTGCTTCAACAATTCTTAAGAAAAGAGCAGTGTAGGGGCTATTAATCAAAATATTGATCAAGTTTTCTTGATATTAGACCAAACACAGCTTTTTAATCTTCTAAATGCTCTTTTCACTGCTATCCATTTTTTTCTTAGGTCAACATAGATGGTGGATTCAGGCGTTAATCATAGGAACCTATAGAATGGACCATGTTGAAGTGAGGAGAGGTTGACATATTAAATGGAATAATGCTTTTATAAAAGAATTTTCTAATATTCATATACACACACCTACGAGCATCTCTAGCTTTTTCATTTAGTCGTATTGATTTATAGGCCCTCTTACACTTTTTTTTAACATTTTATGATAAAGAAGTAGAAAAATCTTTGCCACTAGGCTGACTACCATAATAGGATTTGACATCTATTTTGTCATCGAACTATTGCTGTGCTAAATACTTTGTTGCTGTTTCCTTGCTTATATATGCATTGATATTCTCTTTCACCTCCTTGGGCACTTAAAATATTTTTCTGAGAGCTAGAAATGTGTTCTTCATTCATGTAACACCTTCTTTAACAACCTTTTCATAACAGTTGCACTTTAGATAAGCATGTTTTTTCAATCCTTTCAAATTTCAACTTTCACACCATGCCTCAATATCTGGTTTTCTCTTTGCTTGTTATGCTTTTATCCTTACCTCTTACAATTTTAGAAAACACTAAAGTAATTTAGCCAAAAAAATATTTGAACAAACAAATGATTACACCCTTGAAGAAAACATTAAATAAACAAAGAAAAAAAAAACATGTTTAGGAATGAAAATTTGTTTTTATAGTCACTAACAATGAGATATGTGGTAGAGGAACAGTAGAAGGAAATGTGTCCCTTAGTGAGCGAGAAGACTTGGCAGGGATGAAATGGTGGCAAGGTTATTTCAGTCGACTACGATGGAGTGCCGGGAGTAGAATGGTTAGGGCCCGTTTTGGGCAGCTTGTTAGTGCGGTCAGCATTTTGAAAACACCGACTAAGCGTTTGTTTCGCGCGTATGAATCGCGGTTGGAAATCGCTCGACGCACATCCTTCATTATTCGTGGTCGCGCTTCAGACCCTACTTTCCGCGTTTCGTTCGAGCTTATTACCCTCCAACCCTTCTCATCTCCCGATCTCTCGTCCCTGATCCCGTCCCAATCTTCGCCCTTCTCCTCTCGATCGCTCTATGCTCTGGTTCCTTGTCGTCACCGATCTCCTCTGCCCTTCTCATCTCTCGATATCCTCGTCCGTGCTCTAGTTCGGACTCGTCCCCAACTCTCCTTGATCTCCCTGTAAGTTCTCCTTCGTTTTCCGTCACCCGCACCTCACGTTGGTGCACCAGCTCTTTGATAATAGTAATGTCTTTGAATTTTTTGCACTTGTGTTGCCTCTATCGGCTTTGGTGATGCATTGTTGTTGTGGGTTGATTTGTTAGCATAGAAAAGATTTTGATCCATGTACTCTTTGATGCACCTGTGTTGCCTCTAATGCTGAAATTTTCGAGTTCATGGTAAGCTCTATTTAGCACCTAGATGTTGAAAGCACATGTTTGGAATGTCATCGAAAGGAACCTTGTGCTTTCTTTATTTGTTAATTTTCTGAAGCATGGGATTGATCCATGTGTCGTCCCTTGGGTGAATTATCTTACAGCTTCTCTGTTACAATTTGTTAACTTTTTTCTGCATCGTTGGGGTTAGCAATAGTTATGGATAAGCATTTCGGCAAATGTTATACCGAAATTTTCAAGTTCAGCATCCCTCAAGTTCTTAACTATGATTAGAGAGTGAGCAATATTGCATTGTTCAGCAATATTGCATGCAAGATTTCAATCATACACACTTTCTTTCATACCATTTGTATGATTTGAAAAAAATGTTTCATTTACATAAATGATTTGGTGAGCAGGCAGGCCTAGTGGAAAGGCTGTTGGATACTAGTCATGCTATGGCGTGCATGATATACATGGGTAGGATGGCATGGTTGGGAAGTTTGGTGAATTCAATAGTGTTGGTTTTCGATTTTTGTGATGTGCTTGCTTGGAATGGTTTGTTGTGGGCACTCTTCGGTTTTGGCAAATAGCATGAACATGTTGATATGTTCTACGATTCACCATAATAAGAAGCAAACTTTTGGTTTTATTCATGTAAAATATTTTGGAATTGGGTGGCATGTATGGAAATGTTCCTTCTCATTATATTATGGAACTCTACTTCCTTAAAAACTTGCAAAATACTATGGTTGTTTTCAGGTTTACAAGCAAGAAAATTTAATCCAAATCAGCTATTGTTAGAATACTTGGTTACCAAATGAAGGAATGCTATGTATTCATGGTTATGAAATGTAGCAATGCACATACTATGCTACATGTGGATATAGTTGTATAGAAAATTGATGTTTGCACAATGTCACAACATTTCATTCGGAAAATGGTTTTTTTTTAGGCATCAAATACATATATCTAATTAGGTGTGAATACAGATGAATTGAAGTGTTGGCTTCTAATATTTGAAACATTGTAATGAGTTCTTTTTATGGAAAATTGATGTTTGGTTCATTGCAAGCCTTGTGTTTTTTTCGAGCTCTCTTTTGGAGCTGAACTCCCTTTTACTTTTATTGCTTATAGAGTTTAAAATACCCATGAGCTATGAAATTGGAATGAATAGTTGCTTTATGTGGAATTGGAATGAATATTTTCTACAGGTTTACAATGCTTATACAGTATTAAGACTTTTGCAATATTGGACCATAGGCTGATGTATGGATTCACGAGTAAAAAAATTATCATACTTTCATTTTATGAGTTCTTTGATGTAGCATGAAATTTTAACCTTCTATCTAAAAAGTGCATACTTGTCATTCATCTAATCTAAACATAATGAATATTTGTTTATTGTATTGTTCTCGGGAGTAATGAACAAAAAATGAGGTTTTTTCCTATTAAGCCATGAAGGTATTTACAAGTTTATAAAGAGTTATCTTGATGTCATGCTAATCTTGGTTAAAAATTTTGTAATGGGAATATGTGTGGCAGCTTACTATTCACGTGGAAGCTTCAATTGCCATTGGATTACTGCTTTCCATTCTTTAACAGTTATCTTATGCTAATATTGAGGATAAATTTATGGAGTAGCTTGGATTGCCATTGGATTACTGCTTGTAACAACAAACTCCATTCTTTAACAGTTTTAATTTTTTTGATATGAAGCTGAAGCCCTAGGTACTATTGATCAAACACCAAGCCTATATTGTGCATATCTTTATGCTATTTCGTTTGATGTTTTGCTTGCAAAAAGATGCTTTCTTTCAAATGCTAGTTAAAGTTTTTGCTTACGATTTTTGAAGTGTGGAATTAATACGATGATATCTCCATATGCTTAGGATCTCACTATGGTTTGAAAGATGTTTTACCGTTGGAGGTCATCTCCCTTACAACAACTTCAGTTTTTTTAGCAGTAATTTTTTTTTGGTTATTTAATGGAGCCCCTCATTGTTGTCCTTTATCCTCTTTTTTTTGATTATTGGTTTGTATAACAATTTTTTTCATTCTCATATTATATTAGTCCAAAATGTAGAGTTTGTTACGTGATTTAAGTTATTTTTTTAACTATCACGTTCTTCAATTAGTATACACATGACTAAAACAACTGAAGGGGATCCATCTGTAATGTGGGATAAAAAAGTAACGTACATTTTTTGCAATATTTGTATTAAAGAAATTGAGATCGTAAATAGACCAACCACGTATTTTAAGAGGTTTAAAGAATTGACAGGAATAGATTACGACAGACTAAAATTCAAAAACAAATGAGATCAATTGAAGAAGTGAAAAATTTGGAAGGAGCTGAAACGTGGATCCACTGGGTTGGGTTGGGATCCCATTAAGCGAGCAATCGATGCTCTAGATGAATGACGGGTTGAGAAATTAGAGATAATAATTATACTCTTATTTGGTTTATTCTCATAATTTTTATTTTAACTAATAAGCTCTCTAAACTACCTCCCCTAAAATGCTACAAGCAATGCCGACAGCAAAAAAAATTTAAACTGTGGGGAATTGAGCCAAAGTTCGAAGATAAACTGGACATAATTTTTAAAGGGGTAGTCGCGATGGGAAAACATGCATTCAACCCAAGTGAGTTTGGGTTTGCTGGCGTACCAGATGACTTGCCATATGAACAAGTTGCAGCTGACGAAGAAGAAGATGGAGGAGTCAAACACCTTTTCAAAGAGACCCAGGCTTTGTAGGAGGAGCAAATATAAGAACATTTTCATGGAAAGCTCATTCGATAAACTGATTGATGTTTTTGCAGCTCCACCACCTTCTGCTCCTCCTGACAGCACCACATAGCTGTATTGGGGCTTTGAATGCTCTTCCAGAAATAGTTGCCGATACACGCTTTCATGCAAAATGTGTAAAAAAACTTGAGAATCCTACCCGTACGTAAATATTCTTGGCGCTGCGACTTGAACTGTGCATTGAATATTTACTTGTTTTAGTGGAAGAATGAGTCTTTGTATATGTCACTAGTTTTTATTTTTGGTATTTACTTTTCGATGATATTATTTATTCTCCAGAACAATATATGTAATTCCTTTTTGATGCTTTGTATTCCTTGATATTTTTAATATTTCATTTTGCTGCTACTATTTCTCCACAATTTATTTCATCCTAATACCTTTCTCCTTTAGGATTAATCCACAACAAGATTGCCATATAGGAATAACACGGGCTGTAACCATTGCGATATTGTTGTTGGAGTACTACCGCTCCAGCACTGGTCAAATACCGCATATGACGTCCTCCTTTGTTGGGGATAAATAGGTGGGTAAGATGTTTTCTGGACATCCGATAAGGTTCAACAACATTTTCGAATGAGTGCACCTATTTTTTTGGATCTCCTTCACGAGTTGTCTTAACCACGATCTCTGATTCACCTTAAAATTATTTATTTTTAGTGCATATTTCATGTTCATTATATGCATATTTTTAGTGATATTGCACTTTAAAGAAAAATATTTTACATGTTTTTGGTTTTAGGTACATGAAATGAATATTTGGAAAAAAGGAAAGAAAAATGAGCAAAAGTTGTGTAAAATGGTATGGCTCCATAGCGTCGTCCCCTAACGCTATAGCGTCATAGACGCGGGCAACGTGTGCTATAGCGCCAATAACTACCCTTTTAGAAGATCCATTGAATTTGGTTGAATTTTGAAGGGGTGTTTGAAGCAACCCTTGGTTATTTTAAGAAATCTATTAATATGGACGAAAATTGGATGAAATAGAGGGCTTTTTGGTAACATTTGAAGTCCCACTTTAGTGTTTAAGTGCATGTTTTAGTGTCTTTTGTGTTGTAATAGTAAGATTTTAGAGATTTCTTCAAGGAGATTCCAGAATTTGTGTTGTGGAGAAGACATAAGGTACTTTGTATTTGTGTTTAAGTTTTTGTTTCTAAGACTTGGATTTCAATACAAATTTGGTGCTTTTGTTTTATTCTCCATGAATTCTGAGTTGTTCATTCTTTTCTCCTTGCTCTTGGGAATTAATTTTGTGGGATGAGAATGATTTAAAGTTTCTATTCACTTTTAAAAAGTTGTGATGACATTTTCAGTGATTCTTCGTTGATTTTACAAATTAGTCACTTCTGAGGTTCAAATTCGTTAAAAAACAAAGATCCGGAAGGGCTATGATTTCACCTAACTAGTGAGTGTCACATTTCATTCTGGCAGAGCTGTTGCGATCACCTTAGAGAGTGTAAATAGATAGAGAGATAAGTTTTGATGGGCGTATAATTGATGTTTCTAGGTTGACACTAGATTTTTTTTCTAATTCGGTTTAGAGTTTGGATCGTAAGGGTCCCTAGTAGGTCTTATAGAGACAACACAGTGGATAACTGGAGGTGAGAGGCCAGAATCTATTTATCACTACTGTACAAACTGATGAAAAACTCTATCATCATATTTTTACTCGTTCAAATCCTACATAGATTATTATCTCATAGCAAAGGGGAAAGATCTTTACATATTATTCAAGCTCGTTAGAATTACTTTTATTACGATGTTAGTTATAGTTGTTTTTATCTGCTTTAATTTAGTCTTAACTATTGCTATAATTTCATTTTCATTTAAATATGCAATTTAGATGGAATTTGCATTTGAGTTTAATAAGCCAATTTAAATAGTTCAACTATTCTCGTGGGATCGATATTGAGGTTTTTAAGGAAAATCTTATATTACTTGAAATGATCATATACTTGCGTAGTACCTCTGATTTGAAGTATTATTATTTGTTTTTTAAATTATTACATTTATTCACATTGGCCACTGAATATAAATTGTGTCAAGATTTTGATAATATTTCGGAGATTAAAAATACAAGTAATTGTGGGTCGGGTCAACCTCCAAGGTTCTTTTAGAACGACAACTATGGAGGTGTTGACAATAACATTATATATTCTCTCACAGAACGAATCAGTTAGAGGAGCTATGAAATGATTTCATCATTTCTCAGAAACAATTAACCGATATTTCTCCAATGGTGAACAAGTACTTGTGAGCTTAGCGTCGCAAATCATTAAGCCAAAGGATCCATCGTTCGCTACTACTCCTGAACAAATTGCTAATGATACTCGTTACATGTCATATTTTAAGGTAAGTTTTCTTAGTGTGTTAAGTTAACTTTAGAATGTAATGAGTTTCTAACAATGAAAAATAGAATTGCATTAATGCAATCGACGGTACGCACTAGGATGCCCGACTACTTAGCCTCGAAAAGGTCGCGTACATTGGTCGGAGTGGTTCAACTATCTAAAATATCATAACAGTATGTGAATTCAACACGCGCTTCACATTTGTAATGACGGGATAGAGAGTGCACATGATAGTTGTCTTTTTTCTATGCAATTAGGAATAGAACGCAGTGTTTCTCCCACCCGCCTCCAGGTTTGTTTAGCCATGTAAACATATTACTTATATGTATTATTTGTCATTAATGATATCTTTTCTAACAGTAAAGTATTATTTGGTTGATGCCGAATATCCGATGTTAAGGGGCTATCTGAAGCCCTATCTGAACACCAGATACTATATTCCTGATTTTGAGAGAGCAAGTGATACAATCCGTGGTAGAAAAGAAATGTTTAACAAACGTCACTCCTTACGCAGAGTAATTGAAAGAACATTTAGAGTTTGGAAGAAAAAATTTGTCATCCTACGGGATATGTCGTCGTACCCATTTTCCAAACAGGTACATATTGTGGTGGCCACTATGAGACTTCACGACTTCATCCGACGACATCCCTTTCATTCAGATATGAACTTCAGTTTGGCTGATGACGATCAACTGCATGTCTCTCCAAAATCTTCAGAATTTCTGGTTGGGCATTAATTACTTGAGAATAAGATAGAATCGAATGAATTTGAAACTCATGACGGTGAAGGTGTGGCCGAGATGGTTGCTTTGAGGGAGTATATCGTTGTTGTTATCTGTGGATGTTGATTGTTGTATTGTGAATTTGGATTTTATGATTTTCTTTATACTTTGGTTTGTTTCATTAATACTTTCATTAATTCTTTATTTTATTTTGTTTTGTTTTTTTTTTTTAATTTTTTCTTATGGATGCTGATTCAACAATTCTTCTTTATTTATTAGACTAGATTTTTTCGTATGTATTTCGTTGTATTGTGAATTTGGATTTTATGATTTTCTTTAGAATTTCGTTTATTTCATCAATACTTCCATTAATTCTTTATTTTGTTTTGTTGTTTTTTTATTTTTTTCTTGTGAGTGTGTGAGGTCTGTGATAAATGATGAAAATTATGACCTTATGAGTTATTTGAGATGACCGATTTGTTGTTGTAATCTAGTGCTGCATCTGTATTCCTAATGAAGACAATCAATATCCTCACTTCTTTTGGGTGCATCAGATTATGAGGATATATGTGAATGACCTTTTTTGGTGATATACACATCTGACGCAGGAGTATCGTATCTTGTTGGTATTGCATGTGAAATCCTAAAAAATGCAACCTAGGTCCTCTCTTCTTCTCAATGCAGCAGTATATGAGGATCTACTGGATGGTTTTTTTTTTGGTGATAGACATATTTATCCCAAGACGATCTTCCCTATGGGTTAAAGATAACCAAAAACTCATTTTTTTTTGGTTCACCGTCTCCTTGTAGTGACAGATGTGTGAGTTGATGTAGTTGTCTGGGACCACACACTCACATTTTTTTTATGCTTGTTTCGTTCGATACGGTTTTCGTTTAATTCGGTTTTCTTGTGGCTATATAAAACTTAATTTAATTTTCTGATCTGACAAATGATTTCTTTTTTTATCTCTGTAGCAACACGGACTTTAGGATTTTAGAACCTCCCGAGTTGTGTTGTGTTACTGCAGACTACTGACTCATTTACTCACGTCACGAAAGTCTCACAACAGTGGGAGACAATTCTACGACTGTTGAAAGGGCATTTTAGCACGATGTAGTTTTCTTTTGTTTGACCAACATTTCAACATATTCCACTGTTAACAGTGCTCGGGGTACAATGATTTTTCAGGAGAACAGTACAGCTGAAAACAGACGGCATCAGAGTCTTAAATTAAACATTTTAATATTTTTAATATATTTATCTTTATTTTATTTTTTTATACTCACGAGAGAGTGAGCAGTGTATGATATTTTTTTGAATTGATCTGTAGCAGTTTGCGGCTTCTGTTTTATCAATTATTTTTCCCATATCGCTTTGTTGCAAACAACATCACTAAACAATGACAGAATGATCATTTATCCAGTAATAATTGCAAATGAGTTTTTTTGAATAAACTCTCTCAAACAACTCAACTTATTCTGATAATCTGCAGATTATCATATTGTAAGGATAATATGTTTATCAACAAATTATAATAATTCGCAGCTGCCCCAAATAAACCCTCAGTGTGATTAGGAGCGAGCAAGGTTATATGAAGGGTGAGGTGTAATGGGGAAAAAATAAATGGGGTTTTAATTTCTTTTATTTTTTTAATGATGATTTTATTCAAATTCTTTATAATATGAGGTGCATGCCTCTTGCATGTTTAGGGGAGTCCCTCACTTTGAAATCTCCCTTGGTAGTGGCATTCTATAGGTAGTTAGTTATGGAATAATATTTTTTTGGATAAAGTTTATGGTATTTGGACCTCCCCCGGTGTTGGCAATCCTGGAGCTAGACTGTCGGTCAAGGCATCTTGAAACTCTCGCAGCAGGGGCTTCATTATATTTGTATCAACTCATCAGATTCACTACTTTCTAGGAATACAAATGATAGTCCTAGTGGTGCTTCTCTCAAGGCCTGCATTAAGGTAGCTCATGACACTATTATCTCAGACTTTGTACGAACGTTCATTGTCTCGGACTTTGTGTGAACTTTCATTATCTCAGACTCTTTCCTATGTAAGAGTATGATGTGTCTATCATCTTTGGTGAAGGAATATGTGTGCTAACAACCATCATGATGTGTACACCAGTTGTTTGCCAAGGACAACCTAATGTGATATGATAAGCATCAATAGATACCGTGTCATATCACATTTGATCTTGGAACTTGTCTCTGAGAGAGAATTCCAATGGACATCCCCTTTCAAATGTGATCTCATTCTTTTTCTTCAATCAAGAAATGAAACAAGGTTGAGCGCGCTTTTATGTGAGAAGACTTAGGGTTTGTTTGGGGCAGCTGTTGATTATTTATAATCTGCTGATAAGCAGATTATTTTTATAATCTGCAAATTATCAGAATAATTTGGTTTGCTGTTTGAGGCAGCTTATTCAGAATAGCTTATTGGTGGTTATGGTTGTATAAATGACATTTCTGCCCCTGTCTGGTAAAACAGTTTGGGACAATTTATTCAGAATAGCTTATTGGTAATACAGAAGCATATAGTGTAGAAACATACAATCATCACAAATCAATTCCAAAAGATGACATACAGTTCTCACACTCTCGTGAGTACCAGAAGAAATAAAAAAAAGGATAAAGACAAATACAATTATAATGAAAAATATTAAAATATTTAATTTCAACCTCTGACTACGCCTGCCCTCAGCTGCTCTATCAACCTTGGAAAACATTGGATTCTTATGATTGCTGACAGTGTAATATGTGGGACTGTCAGCCTACCAGAAGAAGCCGCAACGAGCTGAAACACCCTTAGCACAACTGTAGAACTGTCTCCCAAAGCTATGAGACTGACGCGATGTGAGCAACGGAGACTGTAGTCCACAATAACACAAAATACCTCTGTCTGTAACTGATATCCTGGAAGTCATGTTTGTATAACTGCGAAAAAAAACTAATGTCAGAACTTATAAAAAAAAAACACATAAAAATTGATCTACATATATACGAAGAAAAGAAAGACTTGCTGGATTAGCTGTCATATATAACATATGCTATACTCCCTCAGAGTAGTCATCTCAACCACACCTTCCGCGTCATGAACTTCAAATTCATTAATTCATTCTCATCCTCAGGAATTGAAAGCCCGATCATGATTTCTGATGGTTCTTCATAGACAGTCAGCTCTTCGTTATCAGTCATACTAAAGTCCGTATATGAATGTGAAGGGTGTCGCCGTATGAAGTTATGAAGGGCCATTGTTGCCACCACAATATGCACCTGTTTTTGAAATGTATATGACGACATATCACGTAAGATGACTCATTTCTTCTTCCAAACCCTAAACGTTCTTTCAATTACCCCACGCAAAGAGGAGTGATGTTTGTTAAACATTTCTTTCCTACCACGAATAGTGTCACTTGTTTGCTCAAAATTAGGAATATGATACCTAGTGTCTGGATATGGCTTCAGATAGCCCCTCTGTATAGGGTATCCAATATCAACTAAATAGTATTTTCCTGTTATGAAAGATATTATTATTTGCAATAAATACCTATAACTTGGAATTATATAAATCAAAACATACCTGAAGGCGGATGAGGAAAACCCTGCGATCTATTCCTCGTAACATAGGCGAAAATTCGACTATCATGTGCACTCTCTTCCCAGCCCGCCATAACATATGTGAAACACATGTTGAAGTCACATACCGCCATGATATTTTGAGTAGTCAACCATTTCGACCAATGTAAGCCACATTGTCCTGACTGGGTATTCGGGCTTCAACGTGAGTACCGTCAATTGCACCTATGCAGTTCTGTTTTACAAGGTTAGAAAATATTTATATGTTGTTATGAAAGTAAATAAAAGAATAGTTACCTTAAAGTAAGGCATGTAACGGGGATCAACTGCGATTTTTCTTGGAGTACTAGCAAATGATGAATCCTCTGGCCTGATGATTTTAGCAGCTAAGCTAACAAGTGTCTGTATGCCTTTAAAAAAATAACGACTTATTGTCTTCGATGAATGCTGAAACCTCTCCATAGCAGCCCTAATTGATTCATTGTGTGACAGAATATATAGTGTTATAGCCAATACATCCCTTTTCGTCGTTCTCGAAGAACCTTGGAGTCCGTGATTGAGGGATAACTCGTGCAAGAGATCCATAAAGATCAGTATTGTCATTTGAAATATGTTACTGAATCTAATAGGATGTCCAGAAAGCATTTCGCCAACCCATTATCCCAATAAAGCTGGAGGTTATTCGGGGTGTACGAACACTGCTTGATCGGTAATACTCCAACAGTAATACGGTAATAGCTGCAACCCATACCATTCTCTTACGACGTTCATGTTGTGGATCCATTCTAAAAGAAGAAAAATCTCGGTTATTTCATCAATAATTAATCAATATAGCGAGCGAGAAATAAATAATGAGAACCCTCAGCTAGTAAGAAAAAAAAATGTAAAGCTCTACTAATATGCATTCATGAATCAAGTATCATTTTCTTTATTTCTTCTTTCTAGCCTGGGTCTCTTCATCTGTGAGCTAGATTCTCCCATCTCCCTCTGGTTAACGCTGTGTATTTCTTCTTTAACTATCATCGGCTCTGGTGGAATATCATCAGGTATTCCTGCAAACCGTCTCACAAGGGCTAAATACATGTTTTCCCGTTGCCACAACCCCCTTGAACATTATGTCAAATTTATCTTCAAGATCCAGGATAATTCCGCTTTGCTTGTATTTTTTTTACTGTCGGCATTGCCTATAATATTACAATGAGGAGGGGGGTTTAGTGGAATAATTGTTTAAAATGAAAATATTTGTAATTAACAAAAAAAAAAAAGATAATTTTACCTCTAATTTCTCGGCCCACCATTCATCTGGAGCATCAATTGTCCGTTTGATTAGATCCCAACCCAATCCCGTGGATTCACGTTTCAGCTTCTTCCAAAATTTTCACTCATTTAATTGATTCAATTTATTTTTAAACTTTAGCTTGTCATAATCCCTTCCAGTAAATTTTTTAAACCTTTTAGATATATTCTGCCAACCTTTCTTATTGAAATAGGTGGTTGGCCTATTCTTGATCTCAATCTCGATGATGCAGAGGTTGTAGAAAACATTTGTAACTTCCTTATCCCACATCGCTGAGGGACCACCTTCACTTGTCTTAGACATTGTGAAACTATATGAAGAATTGCATATTGTGTAAAGAAATTCATTTTGTAACTAAACATTCATAGGCAAATTATTCAAATGCATCAACAAGAGAAGAAACACATAGACATCTTTAAAAAAGTAAATCTACATCCGCAAAATGAGCATACATCCACATTAGATCTAAATTAAGTAACATGTAAATCTCCAAATGAACGAACAACAGTGTTGAAATTTGCTCACAACAGAAAAATAAAAAATAATAACACAAAGAAATTATGTGGTTCAGTCAAAGACCTACATTCACAGTAAGACATCAAACATATTTTATTATGAAATTGTGTAAGGTTACATAACTATGTTTCTCAATGGAGAACACTACGACTAAAGTTCATGTCTAACAATAAAGCAATAGACATTTTTCATATACATAACAATGGTTGTCGATACACATCTTATATTTGATACAAATTGTGTGAAAATAAAACAATACACATCAAATTTGATATAAACCTTCTCATATATGTTGTGGATCCCAATTCCACCGGAAGCAGCTGCCGAAAAAAATCTAAAATATAAGCATTGTATCTCTTTATCTAAAATATTAGGAAATGCCGAAATATCTCTAAAGACATAAAACTTCTCATATGAGCATTGTATCTCCTCTCATAAAAAATGTCGAAATATATAATAACTGAATCTCTAAAGACCAATACAACATATAAGCATTGTATCTCCTCTCTACCCTCAACATCAAAAGAAGCCCCTAAACCCCATCAACAATGATATATCATCTAACTAAAGAGTGGATCAGTATTTGCACATTCAAATAAATGCCCCTAAACCCCATAACTGAGCAACATTCAAACAAATGCTCCATGATATATCATCTAACTAAAGAGTGGAATGTTTTTAAATGCATTGCAAATAAATTCCACAATGAACTCATAATATTCTGCTAATAGTGATCAATTGCAATTAGGAACAGGAACGTTTCTTCTCTGCACATAAGAAGAATTTAAAATTTTCCATTCGTTGCAATCAGAAATAGACCCTAAGCATTCCAAACACTCTTGAGTAATTTTTCAACTCCAACATATCCAAACATGAAGTTTTAACACAGGAATAAAAATAAGAAAATTCTCCAAATGACATCCTAACACATATAAGCACATTTCAACATTTCGAACCCGCTGAGTTCCCACATTTCGAACCAAATTTTTCATACAGGAACAGGGACGAGAAGAACAATATAACAGGTGCAGTGGAACACAGATCCAATGCATTCAAGGGATTTGCTCATCTGTCATTCTTGCGATATTACAAAAAAAAAAAATCACAGAAAACTTTAAGAAAACCCTCAGATCAATTTTCATCAATGCATTCCCAAATAATTCGACAAAGACATCATCAAGAAAACCCTCAAGAAAACCGAATCTTGCAAAAAAAGTAAAGACAATCTAATCGAGCCACATAAAACCAACCAGAGAAGATCGAGCCATAAAACCAACCAGAAAGCATAGCGGCACATAGATCTCACCAGAAGAATCGATGTTTACGAAGGAGAAGATTTGGAAAGGAGATGGCGAGGGAGAGCGCGAGAGAGATCTCGCAGGGGCACGAGAGGAATTCAAGCCCTAAACATCAGTCGCGAACACCGAACGCACAGGGAGCCCCGCGTGCGATCTGTAGAAGGAAATAATATACGCGCTTTTCGTTGTTTTGTAACGCGGGGCCGAACGTCCTAACCAAACACCACGGCGGTGTTTTCAAAACGCCGCCGCACCAAATAAGCTGCCCCAAACGGGCCCTCAATTTATCCAACTTTTTTTTAGTAAACACCACATTCTTATGATTGTCCTCATTAATGATGAAATTGCTTACCTTTCTCTTCATAGTGCAGTATGGATGGGAGATGTTGTGTCGGAGCCACTGTTATTCTCATTTGGGTTCAGTTTGAAGTATCCGTTGAACCATTAAGAACTCTCCCTCATCAGCTGGGAGCTACTACTCATTCATATTCTTATTTTCTCCGGTGTCTTCAGTGTCATGTTCCATTTCTTTCACTACTCTTGCTCAGTTAAAGAGATTACTCTTTTGTTCTGGCAATCAAATGTGATATGCTAAAAGTCATAACACTTGGGTAGGAAGAACTTTGGGGCGTTGGTGTTTGACGACCCTAACAATTATCAACACTTTAATGATAATTTGATTTAATTCACAATCTCCACCTAAGTGTTAGGGTTCCTATGCAAGTGCAGGTATCACCTTCGTAATATAGGATTCTACTTGAGTCTGGAATGTCAATCCCACAAGGAAGGGGGCAGTGGCTTGGTAGTAATATCAACCTAAGGGTGAATTCTAGCCCACTCTTTTCAGGTCCTAGTTTGGAAGATCGCTAAATATGATTTTTCTAACTACTGAAAAGTATATTTTTATTCTTAAGTTAAACTTTCTTAGATCAATTAAAAAGGTGAAATTCAAGATTGATAAGGTACTTTTCTCTTGTGATTTTCTAAGTAGATTGTAGGCGTTAATACTAAGAATTGTAATGTGGCACTGACAACAAGAGCATAAGACTCATTTACCCTTTCTTAAGTACATAAATGAGTATGATTCAAATCTAGGTAATTATTTCCGTCTGTCACCCATGAAATTCCTAATTCAAATTATATCGATACGCTTCTTCCTAAGTTGCATTGCCTTCTGACTCATCTTTTATACTCATTATGTCTGTGAATATTCTATGTTGGTTCGCCACCGCTCTTTCGAGTCCTAATGATCACAACGAATTTTAACAAGTTATATGGTCAGTACAACATGTAAATTAAGTTTAGAGATATACTCATCACAGAAAATAAAGATCAATTCAAAACATTCACAACCCTACAAATCTAACTTATCTATCACAAGAGAAAAGTATAAGAAGCATACTCACTACACATGATAAACACTAAAGAAAATTTCATTCAATCCAAGCAAATTAACCAAATATGTGTTTGCAATAATAATAAAATAAGATTACACATGATATATAGCTTTTGCCATCTGAAAAGAGAAATAAATTCCATCGGACGATTTTTTCCACAGTACTACACAAGATGCTGTCGTAAACTCTTTACAGATTCTCATATTTTCTCTTCAAATCTCTCTAGAACAAGAGTTCCTACTCCTAACTATTGTTCTTGGAGAATTTCAGGACTTGGAATTTCTTCCCTGCTCCTAAGATTGCCGAAAACTCCCCGTCTGAACTGTCAAGCACCCGTAAAATAATTTCCGGAGTCTTGCAGAAAGTAACTATCTGAACTGAAACACCTTGGCGCCTAGTCTGCGGCGCCTAACCGTCATGCTCTCTGTCCGCTTGAAAAGCTTGGGCGTCTAGGCGCCTAGAACCTGACGCCAAGGCCTTCATCTGCAACACCTTGGCGCCATACCACAATCAACACCTTTGCTTCATTTTGTTCCATTTCGCTCCGATTTAGTCCAAATTCGCTCCAATGCTCCCACCAGTTATATCTGCATCATAAACATAAAAATAGCTTCCATTAAAATACAATTTTATTAAAAAACATGTGTAAAATAAAGAAAAAATTAAGTATATCTAAAGACATATCAATGGTTCTAACATTTTCTCCACCGTTGGCTGATTTCTCCTCCCAAGGACCAGCTTGGGTGCTCCAGTGGATGTTCTTTCACCGCCTGATCTAAGTTCGAGCTTTATCTGTGAGGTTTGGTGGTTCTTTGGTGACAATATTACTTTTTCACCTTCAATGCTAAGGCATGTACTCTAAACTTCAAGTAGGACCCAATAAGCCTGCAAATGCACCACATTGTCAGTAGATGGCTTCAACCTTCTAAGTTATCTCTCCACCATATGCTCCTTTAGTTTAATGAACTAACATTTCAATATGAATTGATCAGATTCGACAGTGTACTTCTCTATAGAAGAATTTCTCTAATGTAAGTTGTGAAGTTTTAGGAATATATTTTTCTAGTAATGCGGAGGAATGTATTTGTATTGCATATCTTTTTTCATCTTAGGTCATATGATGATCTTACTTTTCACTTCCCACTGTTGAGACAATTTCGATTTACTCATCAAAGGGAACTGTTCTTTTTAAGTTTGATGGTTGCTAATTTGACTCTCTTATCTTTGGAATGTCTATGTACAAAAAAGATTATTTCACTGTTTAGAGCCACTCAAAGAATTGGATTGGATATAGGCATCTGTCAAAATTTGGCAAGTCGATCTTCATGCCAAAGTCATCTCTTCTCTGACATTTGATACTAAATCATTGGAGCGGTGGTTCTTTATTGCTGGAAACTTTCTAGTGGAAGATGTTAACTTTTTCATTTTGATCGGAGTCATTATTATGGCTATAAGTGACATCTTTGGGTTTTATATTTTTAAATGCAGTAAGTCTTTGATTACGTTGGAAAATTTTTATTTGCATATCTTTCATTGTAAGCTCTTGGACACTTTTGCATGTTTCTCCTTGACAACATGATGTCTCTTCTCCCAATTAAGGCTTCAACTAAATAGAGGGAGCACTTTATGGTTAGATTTGGGGATGGACGATAGAGTTAGGGTTAGGGAATTTCACTGGGTAGATGAATTAAGTTATATGGATTTTAAGTTTTGGATTGGGGAAAATAAATATCGAAATATTTAGTTTGTGGGTGAATTTGATACCAAATGCCACCGATCTAGGGTTTCTAAATGGTGTGGATGGATCAATGGTTGGGTCAGATATTTTTATGGAGAGAAACGGAGTGAAAAATGACATTGACTACTCAAAATGGGTTCAACAGACCACTAGATATCAGGCTGGGTGCAGAAAGCAAGTGGGCAGTGGATGCGGAGGTATTGATAAGTATTTAGACGTTTGTAAGAGATCACCGCTTAAATCCAATTAGATTACACACACCACCTGAGAAAGATCAAGGATACTTCTCTCCTGTAAGAGAAAATTAAAGAGAATAGTCTCTAAAGCATAAAAACAAAGCAAAAAGTATTCAAACAGAAGTTCACAATATATTTAAATGTCCTAAGGAAAAAGAAACTGTAATTAATTAGCTTAAATAGGTACCCTGAAGGGGTTGGTCAGCCGTGGGGGTTGGAAATGTTGAACCGGTTCCTCCTTGTGTCTCTCCCTGCCTAGGAGGTGGGTGCGGCACGCCCTGCGCCAATATTCATTTGCCCCTAACATGCCTTCAGGGTTTATGTGGATCAAACTCTCTACCTTAGATACACATGACCAAGCTTCTCGCTTATATGCCACTCAATTCGTGTAGTACTTTAGTCTAATAAAGCAAACCGTAATATGCCCTTGAAATAATATCACCCCATACCTATTGGAGATCGTCAATAGATGAGGGAATATATAGTTGCTAATGGGATACATAACAATCACTTTCAACACATAAACTTGATATAGTTTGCTCTCTGATTTTGTATTAAATTGCCATGAAACCTTACCCTTTTTAACTATTCCTCATCAAGTAAATCCTTATATGGAACCATGTGTTCTTGATGGGTTGCCATCATCAATGGGACTTACAAATGATGCCCGATGCATAAATAATATACCAAAGTATGGAGTAACGCCATACAACTTTCTTAAACCCTTCCAGTACGGTGGGATAATTAATTAGGGGATGGTGCTGATAGGAAGCATCTATTTGTAGAATAAATTACTGTGGATACCGGTTAAACAACTGATTATAATACTCAATTT